>VZRL01002954.1:427473-471921 GCA_013397895.1 Origma solitaria | reverse complement strand
ATTTAGGTGTGTCCCCTAAGCCTGTTATTCTACTTCTGTGCACAGGGTATGAAGAGCTGACATATTTCATTAAAAAAATCAACAAATCCGTCTTTGCTGTCATTTCAACCAACTTCCTGCCTGATGATACTTCTGTTCCTTCCACAGCGCATGCCAGTGCGATACCAAAATAATATTTTTTCAGTTATGTTTGTGTACTTTCAAAAAAAAAATTTCCCCAGAGAGAACTAGATGTGTTATTGCTGCGTCAGCAGGTTCTTGCTTGCTTCCTGTGATCACTAGGCAAGAAGCAGTAGCCACAGGCAGAGCAGCTCCCAAAATCAACAAACAGCCAAGCTGATGGTTAGGATCTGGTTTTAAATGGAGAGCAAAGAACTGAGCTGTGATTTAAATCAGAACTAGTAATAAAAAATGTGGAAGATGAAAGGGGAATGGGAATAGACTCAAATATCTGGGGACCACTGTAATAGCTTTCATTCTAGTGCGTATTGAAAAGTATCAGGTCAGCTGATAACAAGAAAATATATTCTAATCTCATTACTGCTGCTGAATATTGAAGTGGGAATAAGCTAGGTAAGCCTGTCTCAGCCTTCCCATTTTGTGTCATCTTAACATGTCAAAGACAGAAGAATTAAAGGCTTGTCCTTGAATAAATTACCTCTTCTACACATACCGAAATGCTGTATAGGTTACTGTCTTTCTCATTTTCTCTTCCAACCATTCTTTATCACAATCACAAATCTATGGCTAATTGTCAAATGGCACCCTCCGTGACTAATTAACTATCAGGGAAGCTAACATTCCCAGGAATAAAATGTTTGATGGGGTGTTTCCCTCTATTTCACATTCAAATAGCCTGTTATAAATTGATGATACCACAGCTGACTTTTCTTTCAAATGCCAAAGCCTTTCCTATGTAATAGAATGTGAATTCTAAGTAGAAAGGCATTATCCTTTATGAACCATATCACTGCAACACCATAAATCACTTTTCTAAATGATTTCTCCATGTTACATGACTAAAATGCTGAACCTATCAATCCCTCTTGCTTTATGAGTCTCGGGACAGCACAAAGGCATGAAAGCTGAAGGAGTATATATTAATCCTTCAGAAAACTCAAGACTCAGCTAATGTAAAGAAGCGAGCATGCCTGACACTGCTCATTTGAAAGCTACAAAATGAATAACTCAGATAGGGAAGGTACTGCTACCACATTCTCACAAGGAAACATAACAAATGGCAATCTACTGAGTATATATCAACACAATCTGATAATGCTAGTAAAAACATCTATCGTGGAGCTGTCAGTGCAGGAAAGATATTAACCTGTTGCAGCGGGTTCAGAAGAGTCCACAAAAATTATCAGAGGGCTGGAGAACCTCTCCTGTGAAGACAGGCTGAGAGAGATGGGATTGTTCAGCCTGAAGAAGAGAGGGTTTTGGGGAGACCTTACAGCACCTTCCCATACCTTAAGGGGGATTTTTAGAAAGACAAACTTTTTTGCAGGGCCTCTTGTGATGGCATACAGGGTAATGGTTTTAAATGGAAGGAATGTTGATTTAGATGCGATAGAATGAAGATTTTTTTTTTTTTTTACAGTGAAGATGGTGAAACACTGGAGCAGTTTTCCAAGAGAGAATGCCTCATCCTTGGAAACATTCAAGGTCAGGTTGGATGGGGCTCTCAGAAACCTCATCTAGTTGAAGATGTTCATGCTCATTGCAGGGCCATTGGATTAGATGGTCTTTAAATATGCCTTCCAACCCAAACTAATTTATGATCCTGTGACTTTGCTTAATATATTTAACTGGATACTCTCTTCACCATTTCTACTAACTGGTAATTGTACACTGCTCTCAGGCTCTACAGTATTTGGAAAGACTATTACATCAAGACTTCTAAATTGTTAACATTTTAACAGTATTACTAAAATTGGAGTGATTATCTGAAAAATTCCTTATTATAGTAAAATGATGGCTATACAAATATTCCTTCCTTTGACAATTACCTGCCGTAGGGACCAGCCTCAAGGCTTTGGGTCACCTCTTTCACCCAGAGGTGAATGAAAGAGATGCACACACCACAGCACCTTTGCCTCACTGGAGAAACTTGTTTAATCTTCTTTTTGAGAATTCAGAGATACCCCGTGGATAGTAGCTACACCAAATCCAAGCGTCAGTAGCAAAATCCAGACTCCTCAGCCAGCAGCTGTTAATGGTTAGCATACTTCTAAAATTTATTTTAAACATGTCCCTAACTTCCTCCAAAGAGCACCCAAGGCTGAGTGAAAGGTTTTGCTTTTAAAATATATTATCTTTAACATCCTAACCAGTGGAATCAGCATTTGGCCAGCTGCCAAGCAGCTCCACAAAGCAGGCCCACTGGTGTGTAATTTCTCCTAGGATTGAAAGAATCATTATCCTCGTGCCACTTTCCTCAAAGAACCAGAAGACAGAGATGACATTTTTTATTGTGTTTCTTTGATAAAATAAGTATCTAGATGTATAAATAAAGGAGTGACATGCTGTTGAACAAAGATTTCTCTTGGTACACTACAAAAGCTGTATAGAGCACTCCACAGACACGTAAATTACTGACATCCATTGGAGGGCATTATGTATGAATAGTTTAGTTTCAAATCGGAAGATTGATTCCATGTATCTACTGATCAAGAGTGATCTGATAACCTTTCCAAGTACCTGCCCATAGACACTGCCTCTTTGCAGACATATTCCAGCTGCTAAATTACATAAAAAAATAAAACAGACTGTGCTGTGAAATTTGAAACAATACTCAGTGATATTTTAACACCTCTCTGAAGGCAACAAGCTTTTAGATTTCAATGTGAACAGAACATGTATTCCCTCCATATTGCTTTCCAAGAACAGACAAAATTTACTACACGGTGAAGTAATGAATTCAGCTACAATTTTCTAAACTATTTCTCCTTTACTGACTGTACCATCAGAAACTTTGAAACCTCTAGTAAGGAACAGACTGCCTCATACTTTTTGGGTTTTGGCCATTTTTAATGCTTTCTGTTCAGCCTCTGGAAAAGAGAAAATGATAGCCATAAATTTCATACTTTAAAATACACAACTGATTGCGTTGTTTGTTGCTTTTCTTTTCACCTCCGCATCACCACAAAATAATTATCAATGTACTTAGAGAAATGAGAGTTGGCAGAATCTAAGAGACAAGTAAGCCTAGCAATATGAAGAAAAGTGTAATTTGATATTTAAAATTCTTAGCAAATTGAGATCCCCTAAAATAAGTCAATATCTACCGGCATTGGAATATTATTAAAAATAAAAACCAACCCTCACAACAGAGACACATGTACTTTCTAATACTGTCTGACAAATTAGCACTTCTGTTTAGTTGGCACAAACATTTGGCTCGACTAGTTTCCTAGAAGTATCTCCATTACAGTTTGATGCCTGTGGCTCAACAAATTTTTCCCTCGAACAGAACATACAGATGAGCTACTATCAACACCCACAGAAATGTAATTGCCCCCAAAACCTTGAACTGCCCCCAACAGCCTCTGAACTTGGCAGTGCCACATCAATTTTTGCCAGCTTACACAGGCTTGCTAAAGCAATTTGTGTTTTTCATAAGAACATTTGTCATGATATGAATTGCTCCTGATTTTCTAGCCAGGAAGATAAAGTGGAACTACTTGTCTATACTTTTGGCTTAAATTTGTTTTAATTGTTTATGGAATGCAAAAAAGTAAGAGTATGCAGCAGTCACAAGTTATTAATTCATTAATTTTTTTTTCCTTAAGTCATAATAAGAAACACAGGCCCAGAAGACACTTATTCAGTAATTTAGTCTACAAGGAAAACCAGGAAAAGTTTACTACTTTCCAGAGTTCTGGGAGTAATCTTTTGAGCAATATGTATTTCATATCATTTAGCCAAAACTTTAACTTTAGTAGTAAGCTACCTGGCTTCCTTCTCCAGATGCAGTTTCTTGCCCTGAGACTATTTAACACACAAGAGATTCTTTGAAGCTTAGAAGAAAAGCAAATGAAACCAAAAAATTAAACAAGTCTTTCTGTTTAAATCCAATTAACTCTCCATCAGTACATGCAATGCAGAAATGCACTATATTTTTCTTTCAAGCTATTCATGCACATAGGTGATTAAAGATATTTTCACGCAAAGTGAACATTTTTATGGATGTTTTCACGTTGCTTTTGATGACATGAGAGTAATTCACAATTGTAATCACAAGGCCTTAAATGCTCCTTTGACCTGTCTGAACTTCTCCAGCATCCTCTCCTACGCAGACATGAACGTGCACAAACATACATGCACAAAAATGGATGGACAGATTGCATTTCAGATCAGAAATTCAGTGGGATAATTCCTTTGAATAGATTGACATACCTGCATAGTTTAGGTGATCTCTTTGGAGTCTCATCCAGCCCATTGCTTGCTTCACATCCTCCCCTCGAATTACTCATCTCAAAATACAGCGCTTTGTGTAAAATTTATTTCCCTTTCCCATCCGTTTTATCCAGTGGTCTTATGTTCTTATCTAGTTGTTCTGCCAAGCTTACTGAGGCTCAGGGAAATTGAACAACTGGTGCAAGGTCACATATGTGTCAGCTCAGACAAAATTAGCATCGAGTTTTAAAAACAAACATAAAACTGCTCACAAAATACGGAGAAAAAAGTGAAACCTCATCATTTTGAGGGTTGCTGGATTTGGTTATTTTTTTGCTACAGCTTAGACAAGTTATGGTCCTATCAAGAAGAGGTTCTCTTCTCCCCTTTTTCCTGGTAGATCCTTGATTGTGTGATACACCATCTTTTTGCAGAGAAAGAGCAAAGTTCATAATAGTTTTCCTCTTCTTGTACCACCTGAGGGACAAATGAACAATGCTGTATCCAATTTTTTAAAAGGGAAAAGCGTAAGTAGCTGTTGGTACCTACATTAAACCCTCTGCTAGACAACAGAGACCCACTATTTGTTGTAATCTTTCTCGGAAGCTGAGAAAAAAAACAGTATAGTAGATCATTAAAGTGAAGAAAATAAACCTCACTTTCTGATCTGATTTTTAAACTTTCCTGCTTTATGCCTGTAAATAAGTGCATTTAAGAAAATTGTGAGATGCATAATAACAAGGCAAAGGATTTTATGAGGTAATAAAATATTTTCTGTACTAATATTACTGTATACCAAGAAAAGAAGTAGTAGATAAAAAAAAAAAAAAATCAAGTAGGATCTGTGTGAGGCATGGACAAGTTTCGATTTGGCTGAAAAGGTGTTCAGATACAGTTCCACAATGAAGCATGCATTACTATTAAGAATATATGAGGATATAATACTGTACTATCTTACTACTAAGCATAGATGAGATTTTAATAATATATCACTCTCTATATTATATGAAGGGTTTTAGTTCTTGACATCTTCCCAGGATGCATGCCAACTGCATCATGATTATTTAATATGTGTTTGTAAGTCTAAGATTTGAAACTTGTAAAAGGTCTGCTGAGGATAAAAAAACTGTGCTCATCCTTAATTTCTTTTGTAATTCCACAGCTCTGCAAAATAATTTGTGTTTAAAATGAAACACTATCACCTTCTAGCAAAAGCATAAGCATCTGTTCCAAACAGATTCCTAAAGAAAGGCAAGAATTTCAGTTGATTGCCACATTTTCACTATATCTGCTCTCTCAAGTTAGAACTTGAGATTAGGAAAAAAAGAAACCCCATAAAAATTGCTTCTTTTACTACACAAAATTTTTCTTCTTGCTGTACTATTGACTAGCTCAGTTCCAAATATGGAACATTTTCATTTTCCTTAACCTTGAAATGGAACAGGTGATGCATAGGCATTTATGGTTCTATATGCATGAGGCCCCAGATTTTCTTATACCTCCCAGTGCTTCAGATTTTTCTAATACCCTATTAGAATTTGGAAATCACTCATTATGCACTTACTACTTTTAATTACTTCCCACCACTTAAAAAAAATATCTTTGGTCAAAATCCTTGGTGGTTTTCAGTATCTCTCCTCAAGAAAAAAAAAAAAAAAAGCCCTGCAGTATTTGACATGCCCTTCAGCATTAGTACTTTTGGAATAAAATATGTCTTCCCTTTGTTCGTTATCAAAACCTATTTATATATTTCCATAGGGAAATATCTGAGACTCATAAAGCAATGAGAAAAAGCACTAATCCATTCATTAGATGAGCATTTGATCTTTTCCAAGACTATTCAGGACAAAAAAATTAGACTTCACTATTTTTCTTCTACTGCTATATCATCTTTAAGAGAAAAGTAAAAACCAAAACCACAAAGCTGTTTTCTGATAGGTCTTTGAAAACATAATCTCTGAAACTCTCTGAAAGCAAGCTGCAAAATGCCTTGGAGAAGAAACAGATATGCAGGTGCCAAACTATGAAGCTTAGACATTATGTACAGGGGTAGCATGATCAAACTCAGCCACACACACAGAGGGAAAAGAAAAAGACTAAATCCCTGTAATGTAGTGTTAATCTTTACCCAAGATGTCTCCAATCCCTCTAGTAGTATTTATTCTCTTTTTTACTTGCATATAAAAATAGAAGGATGAAAGATGGTTTCCTCATTCCCCTCCCCCCCTTTTTTTCATTTCCCCCTAGCTATTTCATCACCTCAGCAATTTAAAACAAACAAACCAACCTCCAATGCAAGAATTAAAATACAACATGAAATAAATACGACATTACGTTTCAAATAAATTTTAAGAATGAGGTCAGATTTTCTTCTGATACTAACTGATACAGAGAGATTTCTATCATTTTCTGTGCAGTTAAATATGCTTATGAAGCACTGCTTTGGCAAACACAGGAGAAAGAACATAATTTCAGATTTGCTCTTGTTCTTCTTGTATGCTGAAATATTTATACTACACAGATTCTATGTTGGTTCAAATAAAATGTCTCTCTTGGATATGATATTTTTCAAAGCTTTCCATGCTAGAATGAATCTGAAGCAGATCTTGAATTAATTTGAACACTGACTTAGCACTAAAAAAAGTACAGAAGAGCTTCATGAAAAATCTGTTAGATGCTCCAGTTGGGTACAATCCTTTGCCTTGCAAAGGCTAAATTATTTACTGTTCTGGTTAATATTTCCTTAAAATAAAATTAAAAAGTAACGCTTTTTGCAATGATCGTGAAGGTGCTCCTCCTTAAAATTCCTACTAATCCCAAAACATAGAAACAAGAATTCTTAGACCGTATTTTGAGATTTACAATTTCTCACCCAATGTGAAAATATAAGCACGGGTGTAGAGTCAGACTACAGACCCTCACAGCTCAGCATTATGTTTGTCCAGTTAGAACCCAGTTCTGGACAAGATGACCAGCACAGGAAGTAAAAGCTAAAAAAAAGCAAGTAAAAAAGAGACGAAATACTACTAGAGGGGTTGGAGACATCTTGGGTAAAGATTAACACTACATTACAGGGATTTAGTCTTGCCTCGCAGAAACAATCTGCCCTTCAGATGCCTTCCTAACCATCCTGTGTCATCATTGCATTTAGAACTACATTAGTATTTCTAACACATGAACTTACTGTGTTCTTGCCCAGACACATTCTTAGCACCTAAAAAGTCCCAGAAAAAGGAGCTTCACACCACAAGACCATCTGTAGGAAGCACATACCCCTTTCTTTTGAACATCTTCCTCCTACTTTCCCTTTTCCCCCGTCAGATCTTATTTTGGGAAAGACACTGAATCATTGATGCCAGTTCACACACAATTCAGCGGCCGCCTGAGATAATTGCTTTGTCCTTGGCCAGCAACCTGCTCGTTGCACCCACAGTGGGCTGCTTGTGGCGACCCCAAGCAGATGCAGGTCATAACAGGGCAGGCAAACTGTGATCAGCAGCATCAGTGCTAAATGGAAGCTCATTTCTCTTATATAGTATTCTTGTTATGACAACACTTGAAAATTCTTGTCTTAGACTGTTAAAAGCCTTAAGCATTAATACATGTGGAAGTTTTATACAGAGACTTCTAGAAGCAAATAGTTCAAGTGTTCTAACTTAAGGACAACTTCCTTCAGGTTGTCAAGCAATAACCATTATCACGTTGCTGAAATCAGACAAGGATTTAAGCCAAGGGCCTCTCCTGGAGCCCCTTCCCAGGGCTGCACAAACCCTGGAGCAGCTGACAGCACAGACACCACCACTCAGATGTAGATGTTGACACTGTGCATCCTCCTCTCTGCCATATGAAGGGATAGAGGTTATCTTTAAGTCACGTTGCAGGTTTTAATAGGAATATCCCACACAGCGAGCATGTCAGAGATGCTGAAAGGGCAGCTGGGGGAAATGGTACCAAAACAAGTGATTTAAAGCTACAGGAGAGATGGAGCTGTAAATGGTCAGGCTGGGTAAAGTGTGGGGAGGAGAAGTGTCAGAACTGAGTCACAGTGTGGAAGAGAACTGCTGTCTCTACAAAGTGGTGTGCCCTAAGGTAGGTGGGTAGATATGACCGTGAAGAAGTGTCAGCATTGTAAGGCATAATTCTTTTTCTTTTTTGTAAAGAAAATCATAATTTTTAAAACATTGTTAAACTTCAAGTAGATTTCCTTAAAACCTGCATTTTATGACAGAAAACAAAAATACATAATGGTACAATCTCTGTTGTAAAAACAAACTATAAAAACTTCCTTTCAAATTTTTTTCTAGGAGCTCAAAGCTATTATTCTTGTAACTATTTTGTTGCCTTGCATTGCACTGCACATCACACATTCTACACTATAAAATATTGACAGTTTTACAAGGACTATAACCTTCCAATGACCAAACACATTACCTAAATTTTAAGAAAAGCTAATCCCTATGATACTAAGTAGTTTCCTATTTCAACCTGTGCAAAATCTATCTTTAAAATTTCTGAAGCAGCAGAGCTGACAACACCGGAAAGAATTCTACCTCTACTGCCACAAAAAACCCTCTTAGGTCCCACCACAAGTTTAATTCTGATATAAGTAAATTAATATAATGTAACCAAGTAATTTGGGTATTACCTAGGAGGCATATTTCAAAATCAATCTCTGTTGAATAAAATTGAAACTGGATCTTGGAAGGATAACTAATTCACTGAAAAGTTACTCAAAATAATTTTTTATATGTGTTGCATACTTTTCTCGGGGTCATTAAAATTGCTTCTATTTTCATAATGTATCTTTTTTAAATGACACCATCATTTGTATATTAAACAACTACACCCTAGGACTTCTCTTGAGCACTGATCTATGTGTAGGTAATACATGTCACTGAACTAGATTAGCTATATTTGAACAATACTCAAGAGTTTATCATTTTGTAGTAATTCTTTCACAATCCTTTTACATTCAACTGTGCATGGTGGTCATGTATAAAATAAAGGATTTGGGATTTTGGGGTGGCTGGAGGCAGGGATTGCCTCATTCTCTTGAGACAATCATGTTTTTGCCATTGAACAACGATGTTAGCTGATCTTATGAAGGTACAAGATAATCTCAGCAGTACAGTAGGATAATATCAGTGAAAGTAATATTTAGTTCTTTCTTGTATGTATTACAGTTGGAAAACCTTTTATTATATTAGAATAATATATTGAATTCATACATTACTGGATTTTGAGACAATTAGCCTTTAATGATTACAACAGCAATTACTGTTTCTGAAACAAGTCTTTAAGGCTAACATTCTGCTTCTTGGTTATCCACAGGAAACTATTCTAGGATTCCATTTAAAATTAATTGAACTTGAAAATTTATTGAGGTCAATGTTAATTTGAAGATTTGACAGTGCCAAATTTTTTTTTTTTACATGTAAGGATTTTTTTTTTTCCCAAACACCACTGTTGTAGAAAAGGTGATGATCTAATTATGAGAAGCTATGGCTTTAATTCTAAGCAATAAATTATCTTCATAAGAAACTTGGATATACAGTAAATTAAGTACCAAAAGATGACAGTGAGGTTATCTCCACTTTATTATATTATATTAACCCACACAAGTACATGATTCTTTGATGAACATATCCTAACAGTTAACTGGTCTGGAGATGTTAACTATGTCAATATTGAATTTTATGTAACAGCCTGTAATCAGACAAAAAATGTCTCCCTGGAAATATAGCAATAGTAACAATTTCCATTTTTCTATAATTGGTTAATTTGGTTTCATCCACTGAAGCTGAAAAGATATGGGAAGAGAAATAAAACATAAGGGGAAGTTAGAAAACTTTAAATTGATCAATTGTCACAGATGAGTGACAATAAGGAACAAGTCTGCCATGGACCTGCGCTTTGTTATTTCCTGCCTTCACTACAGCCTAGAAAGATAGGAGCTTTTTGGAGTAATGCATTTCTGAACTTCATGCTCATGAGAACTAGAGTATCTTTGAATTTGTTGCACAATGAAGTCTTGAAAACTGAGACTTTTAGAGACTTCAGCATCATCAGACCGACAGAAAACACTGCTTGAACAAAATAGTTCAGGTAACTTTTCCATTACCTCAAAACAGGACTGTTTAAACATGAAGAGTTTTGCTTCTGAAAAGATCAGGTATGAGGAAGGTTAGAACATTCACAGATTTATTTTCTTCTCAGAGTGATCCAGGGCAGACAACCAAGGAAGAAAGTTGCTCGGGAAGAAGGTAAAGTACTCTTTTCAGGGGAAACATGAACTTGCAGTAGTGGACACAGAAAACCTTTTGACAAACAAAAATTCCAACCAGAAACTGGACAAGACAGCTGCTGTCTCCTGATGGAAGCAGAGTTGGGGCAGATGAAAAAGGGAGGTATTTTGCTGGAAAGCAACACTGCCAAAATCTCTTCAATCCAGGTAACCCCTTGGTTGATGTGGTGTGGTCAAACACAGAAGCATCCAGTGACAGTTTAAGAAATTCATGCACTGTTTTCCTTTCTTTCTTAGTTGAAAGGTGTGTAACTGAAAAGCCATGTGAGTTAAGAAATACATCCGATGATGTATGTATTCTTAACATGGTAACAGATGCCCTACCTATTTTATGAAGGGCTGGAGCATCTGTCCTATGAGGAAAGAATGAGAATTGGGATTGGTCAGCCTGGAGAAGAGAAGGCTGACCTAATTTTGGCCTTCCAGTATCTGAAGGGAGCCTACAGGAAAGGTGGGAGACTTTTTACCAGGGCATGCAGTGACAGGATGGAGAGGAATGGCTTTAAACTGAAAGCAAGTAGGTTTAGATTAGCTATTAGAAAGAATTCTTTTCCTTTGAGGGTGGCAAGGCACTGGAACAGGTTGCCCAGAGATGTGGATGCCCCAGCCCTGGAAGTGTTGGATGGGGCTCTGAATAAACTGGCCTAGTGGAAGGTGTCCCTGCCCATGACAGGGGGCTTGAACTTTGTAATCTTTTAAGTCTCTTCCAACTCCAAGCCATTCTATGATTCTATGAAGTTGAACTAAGAATCTGACCTGAGGCAGAACAACTCCTATTTCTAAGTCATTCGTCAACGCCTAATAGCCATCTCCACTGCCTATGATATCCTATTCCTACTTCACATGGCATTGGCAGGAAGGAATAGTTATTAACTTACCAGAAAAAAATCAAAGTGCATACCAATGGTCCAAAAGATGCCAAAATTTACTGAACCTTAGCCTTTAAAAAGGAAAAGGAAAAAAAAAAAAAAAGACTGACTGCAGGCAAACTGCATGTGCTGAGGTAAAGTTAAAGTGACAGGATATTGTATCCTAAACATCAAGGACTTCCACTAGATGTTTCAGTTTTCTAAGTTTTGAGGTCTTAATTGCGAAGGGTGCCTCAATTCAGCCCCTGGCTGCCAAGCCCTGCTTTGGTACCAGGGCTGCATTATCAGACATACAGCAAGATTCCTGCATCTGACAGGGTCTCTCTCATTCTTTCTCTTCTCCCACAACTATGAAGATTGAATGTGGGGTAGAAATAATTAGCACTGTAGGCATCTTGATTACATAAAAAATTCAGCTCTGTCTGGATCACGCTAATTTTACAGGTGGCTGAAAAATTACTTCTTTACTCACCTTTCACCACTTACCATGGAAACACTTACGGGTAGGTTTATTTTTCATCAGATTTCTGGAGTGAATAGGACAAACATAGAGATGAACATCATGTAGACCTAGTAACAAAACCCCAGCAAGATCCTCTATGCACCAGGGGAACAACCACACAACGTAGCGAGCATAAAGCAGTTCCAGCCCCAGCAGCAGGAAATAGGAGAATGCACCTTCCTCTTAGCAAAAGGTATAAATTCTTCCTGGTTACTGTCTGAGGACTTAAGTTACAGAATAAATAGAAAAATACATATCATTGTGGACAAAAAGAACATTAATTACTTGCTACCAAGGCTGGGCTTTTAGTTTCTTTGCTTAAAGAAAAAAACAAACAAAAACTAAACAAACACCACCGCCACCACACCTGGTTATAACCAAGACCTAAGGAGCTGCTGATAATCACTTGAATCTGAGTAGTGAATCGAAGTCCAAACTACAGGAAAACGTGAACAATTGTGCATATCTTTTGTAGAATAGACACTTTATCTTTGAATTTCTGTTTTATTTGTGTGACTTCCCAGGGTTTAAAATTTCACTCTCTTCTTAAAGAGAATCTAGGACAGCATCAAGAGAATATATGGTGTTCATTACAATACCTAAATTTTTATTTTGGAGCTACATAAGAACTATTTCGTCGTGTGCAAGGCAAGAGACAATATAATAACTTTGATGTACATCTGGATGGAGATTTTTGTCACAAATTCTGTAAATTTTTAATGGAAAAAACCCAACTAAAATTACCAAAAAGTTAGCTTAATACAGTGTTTATGCAGACCTTTCAAAAATCATATTCTAATTATATCCTGGCATTTCTTTTTGTTTTGTTTTGAAAACTAGAAATTAAAATTGGTATACAGAAATATTTTGAAAGTAGACTAGCAAGGGTTAACTAATACAGAATAGTTTAAATGGTAACCATTAAAATTTAAAAGTTTAAGTCAAATACCCAAATTTTACAATCTCTCTCAGGATTTTCTTGTTTTGGAATGTCATTAACATATAGAAGACTCCACAGATCTTTTTGTGAATGAAATTTTTATTTACACACTGTATCCAGAAGCAGATACATAAATCCTTATACAATTATTTTTCAAAAATGTGCAAGAAATTACTATAATTTTGTTTACAAACCAAAACACATTAAAATCAATGGACTTTGGATAATTCACTCTGTGGCGTGCTTAGTACAAATAGTGCACACCAGGTCTGAAACAGAGAAAAGTGTAAACTACAGCAATCTGGATTGCAAGTATTAATTTCATGGCACTCCATCATCACTATAAAAATTCTTTAACCCAACAGGTATTCATAAAAAATTCTTTTAGAATTTTTCATTATCTGTGTAGAATTTAGAACACTTTCCAGATACAACAATGCCATATTTTTCACATTATGAACTACCATCTAGGCCATTTTTTATTTATAAAGGAGGCCTGCAATTTTTATTCTTTGCAGTCATAGAAAGATTTTAAGAAATTAAATTGGCAATCATTCATTCATCTATAGTTTAGCTCAGAATTTAAAAGTTCAGTAACAGAGAAATACTTCTCATCATAGCCCATGTATTGCTGGTATGCTGTTTTAAATTTATAATTCCAGTATTCACACAGATGAAATGCATCAAAACAAAAACTGCACAGATTTTACTTAGCCCAGCAGTCAATATTCACAGAAAGAAATTGGCTTTAACAAAATGCAAAGTCAGCTCATCTGAGAACAAAGAGTTTAATTAATAATTGCATTTCTGATCCTTCTGACAGAATTACATTTTGATAAAAAGATGGCATTCACTATGTCAACAGCAGGATAAGTGCTATATCCTTCAAGCAGATCAAAGAACACACATCACTTTCAGTTGTTTATAACACTGGCTTACAAAACAAAACAAAAGGAAAACCACAGAGGAAATTGTGCAAATTTATTATTTCCAAATACAAGGTGTTGTTTTGCTCTTCTAATTGGCAAAGCAATGTTATCAATCATGTCAATCATTTCAGATGCTCAAAAAAGGAGTTTTATTTTAAAGTTTCATTTTCAAAAACATTTTTCCTCAATTCAATTGCATAAAAAGCATACCTTTTGAACCCTTAAACGGTTGTGCTAAATAAATAGCCATACTTCTACTCTATAAGGATCATAGTCTGTTAGCTTTTATTCCTAGTGTATCTACTTCCAAAGGTCCCCAAAATATCCTCCATCATCTTTCTTTCATTTGTCAAGGACACTTTGTTCCTCTAATTTTCACGAAGCAGAAGTTAACACAGTTTTTGTGGTTATTCTGAGAACTTCTAAATTGACTCACAACTAAATGTTACTGTGTTTCTTTTATATTAATCTTTATAACAAGAAATTGTAAGTATCTCTAATGTTTTCAAAGTATTTTTTCTGGGTCCCTTCCCCTGGCTGGCCAGTTACCTAAGCAGGAAGAAATACTGTGAGGTTCTGATTAAAGAAACCTGTAAAAATAAGTACTTGTATCTACTTACTACTGATTCAAAGTATTTTGAGCTTAGTGGAAATATCACCACCATTTTTTATTCGGAAGCAAAGTGCTCTATGCTTCTTATATCCTAGACTGCAACCACTTTTAAGTGTTCCTTTTGTGGCAGCTTTATTGGGAGGGTGAGGAAATGACAAACTTGACCTGATTAAGTTCACAGATGAAGAACACAGCAAGGAAGGCAATTCAAAAACTGGATAGCTGAAACAGTTTCATTTTTTTTAAAAAAGCATCATTTATGAGTGAACAACTGAAATTTATAAAGACATGGGCAAGAATTTTAGCATGTGTGTTCTTGCACATTTTTCAGTTCAGCAGTAAGACCAAGATATTATAGCTTCAAATACTTAGGTTTCAATGCAATGACTGCTAAATTATTGCATGTGGCATAGTAATTAAACATATGTTTAATGTATTCAATAGTGGTATTAAATGGCAAAGAAAATACTTAATATACTATAATCTTTCAAAGATTCTGTAGAATGCATAGGCCCTCTAGTATGGGGAAAGAATTTTTAAAGTGAAGAAAATGCCAGAGGTTTTCTTCCAAAAGTATGCATCTGAAATCCATAAAAATGATTTTCTTTTTCCTCCCCACAAACAGAATCAGAATACTGTACCATACAATAGGTTATTGTGCCTTTTTGAATAAAGTTAGTGATCCTGATTCAGGGGAGGGGGGCACGGGACATGACTGGGTAGGGGGAGAAGTCAGTAGAGGAAAAAAAAGAAAACAGAATTCACACTTTCATACATATATCTCCATGGCAGAGCCAAAAAATTACATGTATAGACTGCTCTAGATTATTTTACTTTGTAAGTTTAAAACTTTATCAGACTAAAGAGGAAATCCTTATTCTCCCTCCCTTAAAAACAAAGGCAGTCTTTATCTACCTTTGATTTTCTTTTTTTAATTTTTTAGTTAAACATTATGGTCAAAAAAATAAATTAAAAAAATATAAATTTTGTCTATCAATTCAGGCAACCCAAGATGTAGTGCTACTGCACCACCTTGCAGCAATACTGTATTCACTTCTAAAGACTCATTTTAGGGGACAGAAATGCTAGATTAAATAAGGAGAAGGAAATGACCCGAACAAGAAAGATATATCAAAGATGAACTTTTTTTTTAAGGTGATCTTTACTCATTAGCCACTTCTACCAGAGATGGGGAATGTGACATTCTAAAATACAAAACAGTGGGGCAGAGGCAGGCAAAGCAAGGCCTCTCAGCAAGTAAGAGGCAGGCCTCCCTCCCAAGACAACTCTGACCCCTGTAACAAGTAACTCATAGAAGTGATAGAAACATGAGGGAAAAGAAAGCCAAACTAAAACAAAACAGGAAAATGCCATGGATTAACCTTACATGATGAAAATACTACAGTGTAGAACCTGTACTCCCCGCTGAAAGTCTTTTTTTCCCTACAGAAGGTTAGAATAACTGTGAGCTTTTCAAATGCCAGAATCTTTGACAGATACCATAAACACTTACTTAATTGATTCAATATTTCGTATGTCAAAACATATTTCGTGACAGTAAACTGAAACATTTTCTGTGGTCACTGTATATCCAAACATCTCTTCCCAATAATTTGAAAGGCTAGGAGAATAGAGCTCTAGAGATGCATTTTAAACATCTTCTATATAAAATGTTATCAGTCCTGTTCCTTCCTCCCCAAACGATATACAAAAAAGGGGAAAATGATCCAAAGGACATTAGTGTATCACTGTACTTTCTGAAGTGAAAAAAAAAAAAAGGTAGAAAAATGAAAAATGATAAAGTTTCAAGTAGCTTGAATATAAATATGGTAGAAATCATCCTATTAGAAGTTTTACCCCATCCCCAAAATGGCTTACAAATTTACGTTCCCATAATAACAATTCCCAGAGTCTTTCTACAAATCCAGGAAACTTCCCTCCCTTGCTCTGCAAGAGTAGGCGGGAGGGAAAAGGAGAGAAAGAGGGGACGTGGTAGGTGTTCATTTATTTAACTGATGGCATGATTATAAAAGGTAATATTTTACAAGACCCCAATACCACAATTTCCTTCTAGGTACTATACATTGACTTTCATAGACTTTTTTTAAAGGCCATTTTTTAGAGGACAAAACACTGAGAGAAGAAGAAGGCTGAACCAACCTTCTCAAACACAAGAGTGTACAGACAGTACAAGGCTTAGGAGGAAGGCATTTTGTTTTTTTTTTTTTCCAAAGATATGCTGCATAACCATGTTCTTATCACACAGCTATCTCTGTCTATACTTTGGGGCATATCTCTATAGAAATATCTAATTACGACACCAGGAAACAGTTTTTAACTTAGACGTAAAACCAGTAATTTAGAATACCATATGTTCTTTATCCATAATCATTTTTTTCCAGAGGTTGTTTTAAAGGAAAAAAAAATTCATTCAACAAGTTTCATTCGACTTTTACTTATCGTTGAATACACATGAAATGTGCTTTCAATGCATAAAAATCACAGTGGATAGCAGCAAAGGACTTGGGGGAAATTAAGGAGAATTTGATCATTCACATTGTGATTAATCTGCACATTGATGAAAGATAGCTATTTCACACTTCTAAAAATAAACTTGAGATCATTCTTTCCAACAAAATAAAACAAGAAAAAAAAGCCTCCCAAAATACGCAAAACCCCCCAAAACAAACATAAATCCAAATGCATTACTTTTCTTTTACACACAAAAATGAAATATTTTTATGGCAGCAAAAGATTTTGATAATAATGAAAGTCTGTAAACTGTAATTCAATCTCTTTTTGTTGTTGTTGTTCCCAAAGTGCAAGATGCAAGATTCCCGTAAGCTTTCAGTAGTGCTTTTCCTGTAAATAATCCTTCATTTTGTTTGGCAAAGGCAGTTTTTGAATCAGGTCTATTCTGGTGTACTGACGTATAACAAAACGACACAGGTACTGTAAAGAGCGCACCTGCATAAACCGGGATACTGGATTTGTCAGTCTCACTGGGTAAGTTGCAGATCCAGGCAGCCGGGATCTTGAATAGCAGAAAGCTCCATTTTCAGAGTCCCTGATTGAATGTTCAATTAAGTCAACTATAGATGTATGTCCCTCCACATCTGGCTGTTCATAAAAACTAAACCTACCATTTGAATGTTCAATTCTAGTGTGAAGAGTTTTTCCATGGGAACGAAAACTCAAACTTAAAAGATAACGATCATCAGAACTATCTCGAACGAGAAACGAGCCATCAGGCACATTAGCTAATTTTCCCTCTGCCTCCCAACGTGTAATGGGGCCCCAGTACCATCCTTGTTTTGCAAGTTTTTTCAGTTCTTCTGTGAGACTTGTCACAACCATAGGACCGCTGTTCTGTACAGAGTCATAAACTCTTCCAACTCCCGGGGCAGTGTTAGGATCAAAATTCAAATGGCAGCGCATACTTTCAGCCACATGGGCATCTGTGCCATTTAGTCCATTGAAGTTCCTTTGGATTTGATTATTCTGCATTGGAGGTAGCAAAGGTGAGAGTGGAGGGACATCGCTATGATTAACTCTTGGGCTTTGCAACATGACTCCTGTGGTACCAATCAACAAACCATTCACCGTCTGGTCCACAAAGATATCCGGTGCAACTACTACATCCTGATCCACTTGGCTCTCGTCTTCATGGAAAGCATTTCCCCCCACTTGAGAAGAAACAGTCGAAACTTCCATAGGTGAGGAACTATCCAGACAGTAACTACGTGATCCTTCCAAAGGATACATTCCCTCATCTAAAGGCACAGTATACTGAATGTAGTCCTGAGGCATTAATCCAATAACTACAGGCACATGTTCATCAATATGAAGATGCAAGTCCCCGTTCTGAGATTCCGTATTTTTTAATGCATTGTTTTGTTCCTGGAACACGTTTTCTGACTGCAAGTCATGGAAGTCCTTTCGAACACCATTCAGTGCTGGGCTTGGATTAGAGGAATGGACCAAGGCCTTGACTTTCACTTCCATTTTGATGCAAGTCTCTTCTGAATTTGTAGGTCGAAGAGGCCACGGAGTTGGGCTGTAATGGTGATTACGGAGGGAAGTGGATCTCAGAGGTCTTTGAGCTCGCACATCTTTGAAGGTTATTGGAGCAGATGAAGAAGAAAAGGTGTCATCATCTGCAGAGCTTACAGATGGTGTGCTGCCTTTGCCTTTCTGTTTTTGTTTTGCTGAAAGCCTCCTTTTTAACGTACCCATTAAACTTTCACTTTTTGATCTATTTTTGCCTCCTTTTTCATCTTCACTATTGACTTCACAGCTAGCCAAATCTTTACCATAGCAGCTGCCAAACAAGGAGTCATCTTTTCCAAATTCACTTAACGATGGCTGCTGAACCACTACAAAGTCACTTTCATCTTTACTTTTATTTAAGTTAAAGGACTTGCGGATTGTTTTGAGACTAATTTTCTTCATTATGACAAGTTACTGAATCTGGCAGATCAGCAGTGCTTGCGGTGATATAGCCCTAACACATGAAGAGCAGCTTCTGCTTCATTTATGTGTTTTATCCAGCCTCATTTAACTCCAAGAGCCATTTCCTGGAAACAAATAAAAAACAATTACATTCACAAAAGAAATATTTCAAAAATTATCTTTAAGGGTTTCTCCCCCTCCAAGCAAAACAGAAATTGCAGTACTTTAACAATGGGCATCAAATAAAAACAAAACTAGGGAGCTGACTTAGACACAATCAGACTCAAAAGATGAAACTCCTATATCTGCCTCGAGATTTCTACAACTTTACTCTGCTTTCAGCATGATATTTTTTGAAACATACACACACCTTGTATCACACTCACAGGTGCATATATTTAATGCATTTATATATAATTTTCAAACACATAAACACTCCTCTCTTTCAGAAGGCTCCTAAAAAATCCCCACATAAGTAACTACAAAAGATAAAACTACAGAAAATACTCTATTCAACAGAATTCCTACATACAGGTTAAACTGATTGGTCCTAAAAACATGGTCTTATCAGGTTACACTTTCTCTACATAAGAAAGTTGAGTAACATTAAAAAGGTTAGATATTTATAGGAAAACTAACTGTAGTGAAAAAATAGAGGGACATTAATAGCAAAGCAACATACATTTACAGCAAGTCCCCTCCTGGACTTCTAGGAAAGAAAAGATTTCCAAACTGTTTTAGGCACAGAAGACCAAGTCACAGGCTCTTATTGCCTAAAACTATTAGAATTTTTCTTCCTCCAGTACTTCTGCAAAGACCTAGTGGACACAGCTGCTCAGGTTCCAGTCAACTGCTCCCACCTGGCATCTTGCAGAGTCAGGTACCCACAAATTTGACCTTTCAGATTGACTGACATTTGGCTGTGTTTTGGACGGGCTTGGTTTGTTTCTTTTTAATGTTAGCTAGACCTTCCAAAGTAAATAGCTCTGCAGAGAGAATAACAACATGGGAAAGAGAAGAGAGGGAAGTTGCTACTGCCACAGAAGTAGGTACTACAATTAGTAGGAGCCATTATTCCACGTACCTCCAAATACGTGTGATGTTAGCAGCACAAACTGCAGCAGCAAGCCTGGCTCCAGGCTAAGCATGGCAAGCTGAAGGAGTCTAAGAATCTTTCAAGAAATCTTCCAACCCTGGTGGACTGAGGGGAAAGTAAAAAAGCCCTTATATACATACTTCCCACTTTTCTCCCATGGTATCACAATTAAAGCAGATTGAGAAAAGAAGTGCAACAGACTGAAATAAGTTTTATCAGGTAATCCATATGATTTTCTTTAAAAAGCATTTAAAAATTGCAAAAAGCATGGAAGAACAATGATTATAGCCAAACAGCAGTCCACTGGCTATTACTGTTGTCCAGCCCAACTTTTGTGGTCCTCAAGTACACAAAGGCTAAAGGACTATATCCAAAGCAAACTAAAAGGCAATGTGAAGTATCTATGGATTCTGAACTTCAAAGTACCTTGAAAACTTTTGCTGCTGGAGGGATGAACACTACTCCATAAAAAGCAGAAGCAGTAATGCTTGATTTACTTGGATTGTACCCTAGTCATATCTGCATCAGTCGATTTCAAAGACTTGTTCTCTGTCCTTGTTATAACCTTCAATATTTCCCAAGTCCATCTTTAGAGCACATTCAGCCCTTCCCCTTTTGTTTTCTTAATTATGAAAATAAATAACACTTTCCTTTCTTTCAGTGGGGAGAAACTAAAAGATTTCTCTTGTCTGTAAACTGATTTACTTTCAAGCAGCAAAGAACAAACATGCCCAAAACAACATGCTATCTAAACAACAGACTAAGAATCAATTTCTTGCTATAAATGAATATTAAGACCTTAAAAAAACAGAACCAGTATTCTATGAGACATTCACTATTTATTTTCCACTTTTAACATGATACCTGTTGTATCAAGTATCATGAAACCCTAAAACACAATATTCCAGTTACGCAATTTGAACACAATCCTGAGCTATGGGTCTGAATTTTCAAAGGTTAAAACACTATGTTTACTTTCCTACAAGTACAGATAAAGGGAGAGTTATGTGCCAATTAAAAGAAGACTGAAAATATATTGTTGACATTCTATTCCTAAACCATTTGGATTTTACCACCGTTCCAATTTGCAGAACTCTTTCTGTCATATGTAACTAAACGAACCTACAAAATGAGTGAAAATTTTAACTTCAGGATTCTATGCTGTTCCTAAGATGACAAAGTCAGAGTATTGGTTCATTTGATAAATTTAACTGTGCTTTTGTGTATGTAGTACCAGAAACCTGGGAACTGTCACATTAGCTCCACCTGTGAAATCCACAGTGTTCTCCAACTGCTTCTGACTGACATCCACAAGCTGATACTATTTCCACTTTTCCAGAAATGTTCCCCCATCCTTGTGGAAAGTACTATTTGCAATTCCTAATCATGCAAAAAAAAAAAACAAAAAACAACCACAAAACCAACCCAACAAACATGAAAAAGTCAAGTCTGCCTTCTAAGATAGGGAGAAATTAAAAGAGCATTATCACATTGCTGACAGGGGAAAGAAGATGCCCCAAACTGTATGATTCACACATCTTTTTTCTTTGGTCTATTTCAAAATAATTAGATAGCTAAAATTTGGCTGAAGGAACATTATTTCAGCTTCTCCATAACAAAAAGATCAAACAAGTCACTTGAAAGAACAGGTTTGGGTTTTTTTATACATTTCTGTATCAAAATGTGGAGTTTTTTACAAATGAAAATCCAATACCTAAAAATTATCTCAAAAGATCAATCTCTAAGGCAGCACACAGAGCAGTCAATTTTTTTTACTTTGAAAGCCACTACTGAGCATTTTTAAGAAAAAAAGTGTTTTACATCTGTCAGCCTATCTTCATAGCCAATACCTTTATAAAGCAAAATGTATGACTGTCCAAATGGGACACTCTCAAGACAACTGCCCTTTTCCTTATGACGGACTTCAACTTGCCAGAAATCAACTGGCAGCATCACACAGCTGGTATGACCTGGGCCAAAAGATTCCTAAAAAATATGGATGACTTTATGGAACACGTCCTAAGGGAACCAACTTGGAAAGACGCCCTTCTGGATCTGCTGCTTGTCAACGGAGAGGATCTCATAAGCAACGTGGAGATTGGCAGCGGTCTTGGCCATGGTGACCATGAAGCGATAGAGTTAAAAATCTCTGCTGAGAGGACGAAAAGTGCCAGCAAAACTTTAACTCTGGACATGAGGATACCAGACCTCAGGCTGCTCAGAGAACTAGTAAGTAAAGTCCTCCAGGAAAATGTTTTTGCAGGTTTTTGATGTTTTTAAACATCACCACCTAAGGGCACCAGAGCAGGTAATTCCCAAATGTCACAAGTCAAACAGGTGAGGCAGAAGACCAGCTTGACTGAACAAGGATCTGCTCTTGGAAATAAGGCAAAGAAGGATGTATGTATGAGGGTGTATGTCCAGTGGAAGCAAGGTCTGGTGACACAGAAGATTTGCTTGCAATTGTAGGGAGAAAATTTCCCTACAAGGATACTGATTGCAAATTGTAGGGAGAAAATTTCCCTACAATTTCCGTTTGAGTGGCCAAAGCTAAACTGGAATTGAAGCTGGCCATAACTGTGGAGGACAATAAAAAGAGTTTTTTCAAATGTATTAATGGCAAAAAGCAGTGTAAAAATAACATCAGCCCGTTACAGGATGAGGGTGGTCACCTCACAAACAGGGACATATACAAGAGAGAGGTGTTGAATGCATTCTTTGCCTCCATCTTCAACAGGGATGACAGACCAAGGAGTTCCCAGTGCCCTGACCACTTCCTCCAGGAAGGAGGAACTCAGAAACTTCAGCCCTGTCAGTCTCACTTCAGTGCCTGCTGAAATCATGGAAAAGATTATTCTGGGAGGTACTGAAAAACACCTGGAGGACAATTCAGTCAGCAGTCACAGCCAGCACGGCTTCACAAGGGAAAAGTCCTGCATGTTGAACCTGATTTCCTGCCACTTCAAGGTAACCCACCTAGATGACCCAGGAAAGCCAGTAGATGTTATCTTCTTGGATTTTAAGTAAAGCTTTTGATACTGTCTCTGTCACAGGATCCTTCAGGACAAAATGTCCAGCACACAGCTGGATAAACACAGCATGCGATGGGTGAACAAGGATCAGGCACAAAGGGTTATAGTGAATGGGGTGACATTACACTGGTGACTTGTCACTAGTGGTGTTCCACAGGGCTCCACCCCCTACCCAGTTCTCTTCAACATCTTCAAAAATTACTTGAGACACAGTTGGGACACTCAACAAGATAAGAAGTAAGTTTGCCAATAACACTAAATTGGGTGGAGCTGACAAATCCCTTGAAGGCAGAGAAGCCCCGCAGAGAAAGTCAGACAAATTCAGACAGATGGGCAAACAACAATACGAAGTTTTACAAGGACAAGTGCTGGACTCTTCACCTAGGACAGGGCAACCTTGGGAGTGTGGACAGACTGGGAACGAGATCTGGGAGTCCTGGTCAATGCCAAGTTGAACATGAGTCAGCAGTGCCCTGGCAGGCAGGAGAGCCAGCTGTGTCCTCTGGCACAGCATCACCAGCAAGCAAGGGAAGGGAATTGTCCCACTCTGCTGTGTACTGGGGCGGCCTCACCTCGAGTGCTGGGGGCAGTTTTGGGTGCCACAATATAAGAAAGACATTAAGCTATTGGAGAGCATCCAAAGGAGTGTCATGAGGGTGGTGAATGGGCTGGAGGGGAAGTCTTACAACTGAGGTCACCTGGTTTATTCAACCTGAGGAGAGACCTCATTACACTCTTCAACATCCTCATGAGGGGAAGTGGAGGAACAGATACTGATCTCTTCACTCTCACGACCATTGACAGGACTTGACAAAAAAGCATGAAGCTGAGACAGGAGAGATTTAGGTTAGATACCAGGAAAAGGTTTTTCACCCTGAGGGTAGCTGGGAACTGGTCAGAGCACAAAGCCTGAGAGCGTTCAAGAAGCATTTGGACAACATTCTCAGGCACATGGTGTGATTCTTGGGGTGTCCTGCACAGAGCCAGGAACTGGACTCAATTATCCTGATGGGTCCCTTCCAACTCAGTATATTCTATGATTCTATAAAATGCATGGTTCTTTAGTTGTATCCTTGTAAAAATTAATGTCAAGATATAAGAAAGGTTTGATGTTCAAATGTAAAGCACATATCTATCCAGAAGCCAAGTCCATTCATGCATGAGAAGATGATAAAAATCTAGTGACAGTCCAGGTCAAAGCTTTCCAAAGTAAATTGAACACACTCACTGATGAGAGCAAGTATCTAAACAAGTCTTCCATATGAAACCCACTCTGTAACACCACCTACACATATTTTATCCAAGACAGGAGAAAACAAATACACCCTGAAGTCAAATACCCTAACTGATCCCAATACTCCTCTTTCTTTGCACGTACTTAGAGTACCAGCTAATTCTGCATTGCATATCAATGTGCTTAAAAACACTGTATAAACAGCCCTCAATATATGATATACTCACGCGTTTGCAAGTATAGAATTCTTTGCAGTCTGCATCTAATAGAGCTGAAGCAGAAGAGCCCAGGCATACACCCTTTCCTGGAATACATTAAAATGAATTATGCAACTTCTTCACAACCCTCAGCACAGCAACAGCTTCACTAGTATTTTGCACGGATTATGACATCACCGAAGTCTCCCACCGATGTGCTCTTCCAGTGCCATCTGCTGTACAGTGAATTTAGACAGCCTAACAAGAGACACATCTAGAAAGTCTTCTGGCAGGTATTTGCAATTATAAACAGACTCAAACTCTACCAAAATATTCCCAAAGCCTGGTGGCTATGTATGCAGAAACACCTGGAACACATAGACTGAAAATGGGGGATTAAACAAATCCAGAAAGAGAATGAGATCTTAATTCATCGAATAATGAGGCAGAATAAACTTCAAACTTATGAACTTTTATCCCAAATTCTGCATTTCAGAATCTTTAATTTTATGCAGGTTGACAAAATACAGGCCAGGCCTCTGGACAAAAACTACCAGATTACTACCTAGCAAACATCATGGCCCCTTTGTGCATACAAAAATAACAAAAACTAAATTTGCACACCTGTTTTGGAAGAAGAAGAACATTTATCAATCACAGGCAAATGTGAAATTATTAGTGAAAATAATTAGGGCTAAAACTTTAATTTACAGGCTTCTTCTCCGAAACCTGAAGAGCAGGCCATGCAATCATATATTAATTATTATGGTGGCCAGCACTGATGCATGAAAAATTATGGAAGTTTTAAATTTATATCAGTTTCTGCAAATCTAGTTTGAATATTCCAACACTTCAGAGTAGTTTCAGTTTGATGCTACAAATGGTTTCAGTAGAGTGTAACAGTATAGCTATCTTGAAGCAGTGTTTGGAAAAGTATGCCAACAAAAAAGTTTGATTATATTTATACTGTCTTTATTAATTTCTTATCTTTTTTCACACTTTTATGTTAGGCATACTCCTGAGTATGTTAGACGTATGTTATGTTAGACATATTTTCCAAGACAAATGCTATAAACAATGCTGCCAAAATACAATAAAATAGAAAGAAACCAGGATTAACTTTAAGCAGTTAGGACAGAAAACATCATACTGGAAACATACAGCAAAATACAATTGATGTTTGAAGAAAGAATTGTCCTTAAAAAGTTTATTAAAAATATCATCACAAAAATTACTTCAAATCATTAGTCAATGCTATTTCAGATAACTTTTCTTAAAAAAATTTTAATCTGCTTATTTATTTCCATAAAGTGAAACAGTTGAGCACTGATTTTTTTTAACCCACATCATCCTGCATCATTCCTGAAAAGTCTGGCTTTCACTTGGAAATACATAATCCTTATCCTTATACTGGATCATCGTAAGACTTACATCATCTACAATTTCAATTTATTGTGTTTCAATAGAATTATTTATACTAAGAAAGTAACTAAAAATACCTTGAAACTGAGAAGTTTCTGCATTCCTGGGCATGACAAGCACTTGGTTCTCATTACAGTCTGATAATGAAGCGTGGTCTAATCTGCAGAAGTATATGGTGTCATTTCCCTGCTTCCCCCAAGTTCTTACTGATACATATTCATGCATTCCTTGGAAGAGCATGTCAAAAACAGCAACATAACGTAATGCAGATTTCAAGCACTCAATTGTGGAAATTCCCAAGTGTCTAAATTTTCTCCAAAGTCACTAAATCTACTAATGTGAATTATTAAGAAGTTGCTCTCCATACCCATTCCCATCAACTTTACTTCAATACTGAAGTCCGTATCACTGGAAGCTTTTCTTCAAATCAGTACACAAAATACTGACTCAAGGTATTTCCTGCTATGTACTTGAAGTTTCAATCTGTATGAGTACAGGAACTACACATAAAATACTCATTAAGTAAAGAGAGATTCAGGATCTACTTCACACACTATCAGTTTCTGAAAGAACATACACACTGCATGGCAACTTTTGACTTTTTTGCTATACATGGCATAAGCACACTGAAGATGTAATGAGGTTTTTCCCTTCCCTGAGCCTCAAGTAAATTCCTACATTGTATTGCTTTTTAGTAAGAAGAGTCTTTAAATCAAGTAATCTAAATTCCATTGCATACTCTCACACCTTGAAAACAACAAAAAAAGGTAAATGGTTTTAGCAGTGGCTTGCTTGCTAATGGATGAATACTGTCCTAATATGACTGCAAATTTTATAAAAGCCCTTCTGACATGCATACCTGCTCTTCTAGTGATTGTGAGGCTCAGATGTACACATTCATATAAAATTGGAACAAGGAAAAAACAGATGAGAAGCTCATCTGACAGTACACTGCACTTATAACAATTCAAGAGTACTTAAAGCCTCCTATTTTTAAGCTAACTAATCAAAGATCTGAGCACTAAGCTACTCACCACAAATTTAAATTTCTACCCTCTAAGATTTCAGCAGCTGTGTGAAGTATGGTCAGCTTCTCTAGAGGCCAATATAATTGAACCAGTTTTACACAGATTAGAATTTAAAACAAACCAACCAACCATAAGTCATGTCATTTAGTCATGTCATATCTCCTATTTTCTTTCCTCCTTTTACAAAGCTTAAAGAGGAAACAGTCCATGGGCACTACTGTTCTAACAGTGTAGAGTAACCTTAATAACTAGCAACCTTTAGCAGCAAATAACCAAGGTACACCTTTGGTAATATGGAGAAAAGTGGGGTAAATTAATAATGAAAACTTGACACAAAGGAATTTTTCTTTGCCGCTTCTGATTATGGGAATTAAACTTATACAAAACCAGGAACACAGCCACTGGAAAAGTTCAAATATCTTGACTGCTTGTCTCTGGCCTACTGTTGAAAATCGATGCCCTTTAACATTTAGATTTCCCTGATTTTTTTTTCTCTTTTTTTTCTTTGAACACTGCTTAATCCATGAGTGCTTGCAGTAGGTCCTGTTCTTTCCCATATTTGGTTGCAGAGCGGAATATTTCTATCTGATTGGTGGTTTTCCTCTGGGGAGTAGCTTAAGGGTGTTAAATGGCATCTCCATTACAGTTCGTATGTGTATATTCAGTCTTGTAACTACAATAATTTCATCACTACAATAGCCAAACCCAGTTACTAATATTAACAATCCTCAGCCAAGGTTACAGCTCTGTTACCCAAGGATGGCTGGCTGGGATCCATGTCTGCTCCTGAGCTACCCACACTAACGTGGGGTGTTAAAATGAAGTCAGGCACCAGTTGGTATCAGCTCAAGAACACACACAACATCATGATACCAGAGCTGCTGTTGCAGGAGGAAACTCCAGAGAAGCTGGGTGGATGACAGCCAGTAACCACTTCAGTCATTCCTGCTAGATCTCTCACAAACTAAGAATGAACACCCAAAGAGGGAAACAAGCAAACTGTACTTTTCATACATTCACTAAGAGACAGACACGTACCACCTTTCATCACTTTCTTTTACACAAACATGACAATAAAACATACTGCTAACAAACTGTTTCAAGAATGTGGAAAAAGTATCAAAAATGAAGCCACAATTTGGCTCTAAGACCCTGATTAACAGCGAGGGAAAAAGGAACAAACAAAAATAACCCAGCACTTCCATGCATTCCAAGGCACTGAAAAAGAGAAAAGTGGAACATTTTTGATGAATCAAATGGGAGAAATCACTAAAGAAACCTGATGTGTTCATGTGTTTCACTGCAGGAAATCACATCCACTGAGTGCAAAGAAACCTTTGCTTTTAGTTTTCACACAGCTGTGCAGAAGCAGACGAAGAATGAGAATAATACTCAGTCAGGCTCTGTTTTCATTTCTTACTATTTTACAAGAATGCAGCAGCCAGCCTTGCAGCAGACTGTCTGTCAGCAAAAATGAAGTTCAGCTTCATAAGCAAAGGTTAGACTTCCTGGGAGATAATGCATTGAGAATTACTTTCCAACTAAAGGTCCATCCCCCACTCCATCCTGACAGAAATAAATGCACCAAAATGTTTCTCCTCTGTTGTAAGGTATGGGGTAGCCTCAGCATGATAACAAGGAGGATTTACTTTTTATATTTATATTTACTTTTTATATTTATTGCATTAAAATATCTTATCCAAGATATTTATGCAATCCTCTTAAACCATAACACAGTTATGTTAGGAGTCTGAAAAGGTGTAATATTATAATGATCTACAAACCAATGTTCCATTTAACAATACGGACCAACATTGCATTCTGTAAAAAGGAATAAACTTTGAAACATTTTTGCTCTAAGATGGCAAGGAACAGATTCTGTGCCAATATATATGAGAACAACAAAAGTGTTTGAAATTAATATCAGAAAAATGAGAGGAAGAACGGGGAAAACACACTAAAAACAAAACAATTGCATTTCCGTGTTTCTTTTCATTAAGAAGTATTCACAAATTGTGTCTAAATGCTGGGACATGTTGCAAAGAACATAACTTGTGTGGATGCAGGTACTAAAACCCAATTCTGAATGGAGGTCAGTTTCTGAATCCTCATGCATTTCAAAATGTAATTTTAGAAATGCTGTCCATCCATTCAAAGCATATGCCCGAAAGACTAAAATAACAAAACAGATCATTCTCTCAAAGTGATTTTTTGTGGTCAGCAATAATCTGACCACTCTTAATATTAGTGACAAAATAATATAATTGTGAGAAACACTTTTCCAGCCCTTCCCAAAAAAGGAAAGAAAACACTCAACAGACATGCAACAGCTAAATATTACCACTTCACATTGACTTATATTGATTTTGGTTTCGCTTTCAAAGTTTAGGCTGGTGTTTCTACAGCAAGCAGAGAAATACTGTTACTGTGTGCAATTTCCAAAACACAAACCAAGCCAGCTGAAAAGAGCCTGCTGCAAACAAATATTTTGATGAGGAGACATAAAACAGATATCATGAATGTTCTTTTCCTAGTGCTATAAGAACAGATATTCAACTTCTCAGGCCAAACCTCTGTCATGAATGAACCCCACAGTACACAGGGGGCATGTACCAAATGGGCAATACAGAAATACACCACTCAGTTTACATGTGTACATGCTGCATTACATATTTGCTTCCTGCTTCTTGGGGGAAAAAAAACACTGGAAAAAAAGGGAAGACACTGTGAGGAAAACAAGGAAAATACAGGAAAAGTAACAGAAAGAGAAGCCTCATACCATATGGTAGCAGTATGGAGACGACCTCATTAGGGAGGTATTGAAAAATGCCTGGAGGACAACTCAGTCATTGGTCACAGTCAGGACAGAGTCACAAGAAGAAAGTCCTGCTTGTTGAACCTGATTTCCCTTTATGACAAGGTAACCCACCTAGGTGTTCAAAGGAAGCAAATTGATATTATCTTCTTGGATTTCTGTAAAGCCTTTGGTACTGTCTGTCACAGGATCCTTCAGGACAAAATGTCCAGCACACAGCTGGATAAGCACAGCATGCAATGGGTGGACAACTGGCTCACGCGTCAGACACAAGGGGTTATAGTGAATGGGGTGACATCACCCTGGCAACTTCTCACTAGTGGGGCTCAACAGGGCTCCATCCTTGGCCCCGTGCTTCTTTCAGTATCTTTATAAATTACTTGGACACAGAACTGGAAGGGATACTGAGCAAGTTTGCAGACAACACAAAATTGGGAGGAGCAGAGAGGTCCTGCAAGGAGACCTTGACAAATCAGAGGGCTGGGCAATCAACAACCATATGAAGTTTAACAAGGGCAAGTGCCCAATTATGCACCTGGGATAGGGTAANAAGCACAGCATGCAATGGGTGGACAACTGGCTCACGCGTCAGACACAAGGGGTTATAGTGAATGGGGTGACATCACCCTGGCAACTTCTCACTAGTGGGGCTCAACAGGGCTCCATCCTTGGCCCCGTGCTTCTTTCAGTATCTTTATAAATTACTTGGACACAGAACTGGAAGGGATACTGAGCAAGTTTGCAGACAACACAAAATTGGGAGGAGCAGAGAGGTCCTGCAAAGAGACCTTGACAAATCAGAGGGCTGGGCAATCAACAACCATATGAAGTTTAACAAGGGCAAGTGCCCAATTATGCACCTGGGATAGGGTAACCGTGGATGTATGGACAGACTGGGGAATCAGATGCTGGAAAGCAGTGCCATGGAAAGGGATTTGGGGGTCCTGGTCAATGGCAAGTTCACCATGAGGCAGCCAGGAGGGCCAACCCTGTCCTGGGAGGCATAAGGCACAGCATTGCCAGCTGGGCAAGGGAGGGGATTGTCCCACTCTGCTCTGCACTGGGGCAGCCTCACCTCCAGTCCTGGGGGCAGTTTTGGGTGCCACAGTACAGGAAAGATACTGAACTATTAGAAAGCATCCGAATTAGGGTCACAAGGATGGTGGAGGGCCTTGAGAGGAAGCCATATGAGGACTGGCTGAGGTCACTTGGTTTGTTCACTCTGGAGGAGACTGAGGGGAGACCTCACTGCAGTTACAACTTCCTCATGAGGGGAAGAGGAAGGGCAGGCACTGACCTCTTCTCTGTGGTGCCCAGTGAGGGGACCCAAGGAAAAGGTCTGAAGTTGTACCATGGGAGTTTTAGGTGGGATATTAAGAAAAGGTTCTTCACCCAGAGGGTGGTTGGGCACTGCAACGGTATCTCCAGGGCAGTGGTCACAGCACCAAAACTGACAGAGTTCAAAAAGTGTTTAGACAATGGCCTCAGGCACATGGTGTAACTCTGGGTCTGTCCTGCGCAGGGCCAGGAGCTGGACTTTCATGATCCTCGTGGGTCCCTTTCAATGCAGAATATTCTGTGATTCGTATTGATGTTGAAAATTATTACGGTTGACACATCATCACAACATGTCACTATATTACAATTTTTTAATATTGCCATTCTCCCTAAATTATGAGTGGTTAATTTGTTATAGTCATCTTTTTTTGCTTCTGCCTGTCCCAATCACTCGATGTGAAAATGAAAACAGAGTTCTAACACACTGTAGCACCAAGCAAGCATGACTGATCATTTTGCTTTCTTTAAGGTGCTCTCTTCTTGAGGAGCAAAAATGAGAAAGCATATCAGGAGAGCTATGAAGACACATTCACAAGGAAAAAATAAAAAACAAAAACCAAAACCAAAACAAACAAACCCCAAAACACAACAAACCCAAAACAAAGTTATACCTAACTTTTGTTTTAAACATTTCACTAGCTATACTATCTAACCAACTGGTGACTTCATAGCCTGTGTTTGTAAAACAAGTATCTTCATCAGCAACTGGTAAACTGCTCACTTCCCACGTAGATTTATGTAATTTATGCTTATCTGACAGACAACCAGAAACATTCACAATTGGCCTTTATTCCTAAAAATAATATCCACCTGGCATCAAAGATATTAAAAAACAGAAGAAGAAAATCTGCACCAATTAGCTCCAGGTAATATGATTGCTTTCAAAATATCCAGATGGAAAAAAAAACCCACCCTTTTTAAAAAATACCCCAAAAACCTTGTAATTAAATTCTTCAAGCAATAATTCAAATTTAGTTATCTAATATATTCCAGTAGCAACAAAACAAACATTCTTAAACTCTAAACTCTAAAAGGTAAATATATTCAATAGTGATTTGTCCACCAAATACAAAAGCTGAAACAAAAGCACCTGAAACATGTTTTCAAGACAGATAGAGACTGGTTTGAAAATTCCCTATCCAGAAAAAGACGATTCCATTTTTCTGTCCTATCAAGCACAGTCATGTTCTGCAACTGGAGAACCTGTAATTGAAGGAAGGTTCATATTCCTTTTTTTCAGCTCTTCTAGAAGGCCCAAACAAACAGCAATACACTGCAGCCTTACATTGTCTTGTACCATTCCGCCTTGGACTGAGGCTTGACTGAGGCTGACTCCAAATTAACCTCCCCAGTAGTTTTTCACTGAGGGTGAATGACCCTTTGAACTTGTATGACCAGGTAGAATCTCCAGTGTTTCTACAGCTATCACCCCCACTGCTTCCACCAGGCCGTTTTCAATAAGAATAAATCTTTCTTTCATTTGAAGATAATGCGCTATCCTCTCAATTTAAGCCAAGATGCAGCAATTCTTTACGAGGCAGTTAACCCTCTATGTAAATGGAAGGATTAAATGAACCCATTTATGGTCTGAGGGGAAAGAACACAGTATCTTGATTAAAGAGAAATAAAGTGGAAAGATCTCCCACAACATCTGTACAGAGTTAACATATGCAAAGAAATCTCCAAGCATGCTGAGGAAGAAGCAGCTAGTAAGAACAATCCCCAGAATCACAGAGAAGAGGGGACTGACCTCTGTTTTGGGACTTTCTTCACTCAATTGTCAGAGAGAAATACAATGTATTTGCTACATGGATGTTACAAAGATCCCACTATTCCCCTCCAAACCACACAAAAAGGTTTACTGTCAATACTACATAATACTTGCCTTGCATCAAGGCATTTGGTTGCCATACAACTCAAAGATTTAATAAGTTTTCAACCTGCAGACTCCTACCTCTATGGCTTTCCCCTTCTGTGCACATTAAATCAGTTTGTATCTTTAATTTCTAACAGTGGAAAATTCTAACAGAATACGAACACCAACAACTGATATTATTCACATGTGCACTGTGAAAGAAAAGTCATTTTGTGAAATTATCATAGATTTCATTCTTTTTTTAACTAAAGAGAGTAACATTTTTCCAAAGCAATAACCAATTGTGTTACTACAATGCATACATAACATACATATAATTTGAAAGTATATGCACCCATTCAGTAAAACTCATTGAAAAGAGAAATAGATGTTCAGTGAAATATGAAGGACCTGGGATGAAAAGGCATTGGTTACATCTAAACAATAATTAAATTTAGTGAGTCCAGGTTGCTCTAATCCCTGAAATAACAACAAATACATAAAATACTGCAATAGAGTGTCACATATAAAGTAGAGGCTACTATTCAAGAAACCAAGTTCCCTAGTCACTTCTCAAAAGTTCAGAGTTAAACTCACATTCAAAGACTATTGTTTGTTTTAGCATTACTTCCTACAGAAACAAAGCTCAACCATGCAAGTTTCCTTCTGTGTATGCCCTGCAGCCCCTTGAGGGCTGCCCCATTAAGTTTTATCAAATAAGGAGATAGACAGTATCTCAGCTGAGAGAGCAGCCATGGCAAAAATTCATATATTCTTACATATACAAAAATCCAAGGACATTTCTAAATACAGGAAAAGCTTTCTCTGGAACTCAAAATTATTTTGAAAACCAAGGAGGAAAGTGGCATGAAACAACTTCATTTCTCAGAGAGATGCTTTTCACAAAAACAGTTACATCATAACATAAAAATGTTTACCTCCGACCTTAAAGATACCACCCACATTCACTAGAAGCAAAAGTGGTTTGATACTGTGACCTGTTTTTCAATACTGATTAACAGTTAAAAAGAGAAAGGCTTAGGAGATACTTTTTATATCAGTAGCACAAAATATTACAACTTTAAAACATTTTCTATAAATCCTGGTAATTCAAAATTTGTGAGTCTTTATTCCTGAAATGATCTCTAAGTGCCATTAACAATTTCATTTTCTTGAAAATTTAAAATATTATTAGTAAAATAATCACAGGCAACTTCTCTCAGCAAGTAAAATCCTTGTTTTCCCTCTTGAACAGCATACTGAGAAAAGTAATTTTATATCCTTTATCTGAACCATTTATACAGGAAACATAGTAGCCAATTTCATTACGGCTCAAAGCCCAAGAACTCAGAAGTTGAGAAAAGCCAGAAGAGTTTCCTGACCAAGTCTCCTTCTTCTCTCACATGTGGGACAAAAACGTTTACATTAATGCTGCTCTCCAACATCCTTTAAAATGTATAGTCCTACCATTAACTTACTGAACACTAATTAAACTCGAAATTCCAGACAGAATTACTGGCTCTACTAAGGAAATTTTTGCTGTCTCTATCTCCAACACTTAAATGTTAGTGCAAAGGCACTTGATGCTCTATTCAACACTTCATGAGTCAGAATATAAGAGAGCTTTATTTCCACTTTTTTTAGATGGATTCATAAGCTGAATAATATGCACCATCAGGCAAAATTAAGGTCATTTAATTGTGAAACCTAAATTCTGAATTCACACAATGAGGAGTTATGGCGGAAAGGGGTGAGACCCATTAGGATTTTGAGTAAACACCTACCTACCTAAATCTAAAATATCTCCCACCTCTCTAAGATGGCAGCAGAACCAAATGAGTGTTGCTCCAGGAGGTCACTGCATGCAACATTGTCAGTAATTTGTCAAGCACTGCAAGAGATCAGTTAAAGCCTGTGGTCCCTTTCAGAGGTTTGCTGACAATGGAGGAGTAAGCCAAACACACAAGGTTTTATCATTCTCTTGAGGTATACCAAACCTTTCAGTAAACTTTCTATCACTGTCCTCTAGTCATGATTCAACTTCCTGACTTCTTTTAAAACTTCACAATTCAGCAGATATTTCACAAAGTCCTTTCAGCCCAGTTGTTTGTTTGTTTGTCAAAGCAGTAAGCAAATGAATAACCCATGTTACAGTACCAAGATGTATCAGGTAGTAGGAGGAGGAGCAAATCCATCAGTGGTATGTATCTAACAATGTTAAAAAGATGCAGAAAAAAGTAAAAGCAAACCACCAAAGTTATGGAGGAGGGTGACAAAATAAAACTAATCCCCTTCTACCAAAAAAACCCCCAAAACAAAATAAGAACAACAACAAAAAAAACCAAAACCAAAAATGAAAGAAAAACAAAACCCACCCCCCCACCCAAAAAAAAAAAAAAAAAAACCACACAAAAAAACCCAAAAAACACCCCACCTTTCAAGGTCAGTTCTAAACCATTAATTAAAGAGCAACCTGCAAAGAAAGCAAATTCATACTGACAAATAGGCCAAGGCCCAGAGTTTAAGCTTTATATGACACAAGTTCTGAGTTGGCTAAACTGGTGTCACTAGCAATGCACAAAGCATTCTCACAACCCCCACCACATTCTGCTTGTAACACAACAGACCTGACTGAGAGGCTGATGGCCTGCTTACCAAAAATACAATTGAAAGCAAAGTACATTTTGACAAACTGCAAAGGTCAGAACTGCAACTACTGTTACCTAAAATAAAGATAAGAAATCTGACTTTTGTTCAAGTCAGCATTATTTTTTCAGTATCTAAGCACAACCAATCAATCTAAAAATCTACAGGAGCTGCAAGTACTTTGGGCATACTACAACAGTCAGGTTCCTTAACTTTCACAGACATGATGGCCTTTGTTGTTCCTGAAAATCCTTCTCCCTTCACATACAGGGAGCAGCTTAATCTAGGAAATGTCAGAATTTCAGGGATTTTTTTTCTTTTAATTAAAAGCCCCTCAGTAGCCTTTAGCCTTATTTTTTTTGTAATGGCAGAAGTACTTACTGTTAAAAAAATAGTATCTGTGGCTACGTCATGGTTAACACCTTTACCTACATGTCTAAAACAGTCCATCATCACATGGAATCATGCCACATAAAATTCTCTGGCAACCACTTCTTTTTATGGAATTCATGAGAAGTGGAAGCATGATCATATATCCAGTATCCCCCTGGATCACATAAGGAGCTTGCACAAATGGAAATCAAACTACAAAGTCTAAGTACCGGTCTTCGACACCATGAAAGGAGATTCTCATTTATTCTTAAAATACACTGTTGCGCAACAACAGCTTCAGATGCAGGATGAATTGGGACAGAAAGTCAGATTCAGGTTTTCCCTCTTCAAAGCAGTAGCTTACTCCACTGGGATGAGAAAAACCACACTATCTTTATCTAGACCATTAATTTTCAGCTCTGTTAATCTTCTGTAAAACACCTTTAGAAGAAGGAATAGAAATCTTTTCACACTATGGAGCAGCCAAAAGGCTGGTGTTCAGGGTAGTCCTCATACAGAAAGGACAGACGTGGAAAATTACTGTGGCTATCTTACATTCTGAACGAGGGGTCTACCTAACAAGCTGTTATATCCTGTATTTTACATCACTGGGAAATGCAGCCTGTACTGCTTGCAGTCTGCAAAACCTGTACATGCAAATGACAAGGGAATTTTTAGCTACATACTTTCATATTTAATTTCATATTTCATTGCAGATACATTTTGTGCATCACATGGGTGCTAGGCCCAATGTCCACCTACTATCTATGGTGCTAAATAAATAACAGTGACAACAATCTACTTTGCTCGCACACACCTGGAAATCTGTTTTAAAGGCAAAAGAGCATTTAATATGTCAAACGTAAGGCACCCACTCTTACATAGTTGCATCTCAATTCTATTCAGGAGCACCCCTACCCTTTAATAAGATACAATTCAACTGACATTGTCAAACAGTATCAGCTACAGAAAGATCAGCCTTTCACAGCCAGGAAAAGAAATCCAATCAGTGAAATAGACAAGCCAGCACAGAACAACAAACCAGAAGGCAGGGGATGGAGGGGTAGGAACAGAACTTCACTTCTTGTTTAAAGATTGGGGGATCTTGAGTCAGGTGGTGCCCAAGAGGAAATCTTTCTGAGTACCTCTAATTAGGCAGTCTCTCCTGGAACACACTCCAGGAGCAGAACCTAGATCAGTCAAGCACTAAGTACTATGTGCCCACTGATCCCCCATGTGTTTGGCCTGTCTGCCCCTCCAAGGTCTTAGGACTCACTGCAGAAAGTAACCCAAGTGCTGCATTTCAGAAAGCGAGAATGCAAAATGCAGCTTATTTAAAACATTTCTCTTCCCAATTTCCCTGGCAGGAGGCCCAATAAGAACAGAATAAATTAATTATTTTCTTTATGGTTTAGAGTCTATCCACACATGGAAAACAGGAGACATGGCTGTGTTTAAAGTGCTGTCAAATATACAGGGTACATGGAGTATTATCTCCAGCTAATCTCACAAAAAACACTTTCACATTTTGCTTCCCCTGAAACAGAGGGTGAAACATTAAATAAAGTTTTAAATTCATGGTCCTTTTAAGTCCAGGGGGACTTCTGTGCTTTTAAGAAGGCACATACCATAATGCTGCACAACTTGCACACTGCCCAGAATAGGAACAGAATTTTGACTGCACAGGTAAAGCTGCTTAGCCATCTTTTTCATAAAGTCCCGACTTGTCAGAGTAAAATCTTTTTACAGGACTATACCAGTTCTGACAAACTTACTCTACATGCAAATTTTCTCATTTTGGGTCAAAATGAGAGAGACTCTTAATTATTCATGATTAAGATCGGGAAGTTCTTTTTTCTCCTACACCTACACTCTAATCACCTGCAGAGAGAAACAGCTCACTACTCCAACCAGCAAATCTGATGGAGAATATTTTAACTGCAGTTTTCAGACAGACACTGTTTTGTCCTGATGCACACTGGAAGATGTTTGGGTTGGGGTTGTGGTAGGTTTTTTAAAATAATATTGCACAGTAGCAGAAAATAATTTTCCACTTAGCCCTAACTATCTGATTTTGCTAATATTCTGTCCTAACCCAACAAAGATTAATTAACTGTGAGCAGACATTTAACTCAATGGGACTCCTCGTTGTACATTGTATTCAGCTTGCACATGAAAAATTTGGGCCTTACACTGAGCAACTTCACATCTGTGTATAAATTCTCACACACAGGATCAGAGATAAAATTTTCACTGTCTGAAGTAATGTGCTCTATCAGATTTACACAAACTCAAAGCCCTTAAGATAGCTATCTCCAGAGCAAGGTCAAATTTCTGCAGAGCCAGGAGTATAAAAGCCTGGCTGCAAAAGCTAGCTAAGCTTCAAAAGTTCAACCATGAAAAAAGAGTCATGTACATACACACCAACTCTTCTTTTTCCTGTTCTCTTTGACATCAATTTAAAGACACACTATAAATCAAATAAAAAAAAAAATTATTAGCCCAATTAAAAATGAAAGACAATAGAGAGAATAGATACATACTTTTCAATGCTGATACACAGAACTTCAGTTCCTTTTTTTCCCCTGTCGAACAACATTTAAAACACTGCAGATTCCAAAAGCACTTGTTTTTGGAATACACAGGACACCTGCGTCAGTACTGATATAACAACTTCCATTCACTGTTTTCTTCTGATCATCACTGGATTAGACAACAACTCAGACCAGTGCTGTCGGTGAATATAGACTCTCTTTTATCCCTGCAGTAAGAAACCACAGAATATTTACATTTACAGTAAGTATTTTCCCAAGTAACTACATTTTTTGCACAAAATAATGTCAAAGGCCTATGGCTAATATTTTATTACTTCTCAGCATTACTTACCACTAAGCAGCAGCTCTTTTCCTTTCAAAAGCCAAAAAGAGGAAGAAAGTCAATGTTTCACAGTGCATTGATCAGCACTGGTTTTGTCTCTGTTTTCCACTGAAGAGAGACTAGGGAAGGGAAGGAATAAAAAAAGCCACCAGGCACCTACATTACATAGACCCAGACTTAAGCTCTTACACATAACCTAGTGACTCGTACCTCTGAATGCACAAACCAACTATTCTGGAGCCAGTCTCCTCAGGCTGACCAAAATTCCAGCTTGGAAAACTTCCCCAGCACAGGTTTCACCCAAACCAGTATCCCTGCACAAACAGCTTCTGTTCAGTGAGTCTGGCGAGAATTCCTTACTCACCCAATTCCCACCAGCTCCTGAAAGAATATCCATCTGAAAAGCTGCCTACCCTGTTTTTGGAGTACAGCTTCCACACAGCTCATCCTGGAAGGCACACCTTCTGTAATCAAAAACCTTTGCCCCGCTGACACTGGTCTCTATTTTATTAACACTCCTAACCTAATACCTGATTACCAACCCAAAGGGATTCTGAGGGTATTAAAACCCATTACTGATGCCAAAACGAGTCAACATTATACCTTGTAAGCGCCCAGTCTTGCAGCACTTACCGAGGCAAAGCCAGGAGAGACAGAACTCCCTAAATCAGAAAGAAAAAAAAAGAAGGCAAGCTTGACCACTGTATTGAAAACATCTTGGGACCAAATATGCTTCAGAAACATTTGGAGTAGCCTACTATTATGTTCTCAACCTATTTGAGGAATGCAGACTGCTTTGGAGAAGGAAAAACAATCACCTACTCAAGACTCCTACAAACTACTGTTTTAGCACATTTAACAGAAAAAGTCAAGATTAATTAAGAATAAAACTACTCAAGAAAAAACAAGAGATCACACACTGTAAAACCAAGTCTGACTGGAATCTCATTTCCAACAATTTTTTCAAAACTACCACTCTATGTACTGTTTTAAGCAATACAGAATATCCTTGAGGAAAAATGCAGACTTAATAACTTTGGTAATCTCAAATGCTAAAATTAATCACTTTATCTGCTAGCTGCATTCACTACATGAAATCGAGACCATCAAAACCTTACACAACTCCTCTTACAGGTCACTATCATATATCATCCAAGTTAAATGATACAAATACAGCTGCTGATAATACATTGCACTAAGAAGCAAAGAAAAATACCATATATCTGTATGATTTACCTAACAATATGCACAGGCTCATTTTCATGGTTTAAATTTTTAACTACAGACCACTTAACAAAGTCTGAAAAAAATTACTAACATCTACTATTTATACCTTCACTGCCAGAGAAAATGGCTCTCATCCAAAACTATTTTACAGCAGTTTACAGCAAGATTATTTGGTGTTTATAACAAAAACCCACACGCTTTACAAACCTAAGATTTTTTTAAACTGCCAACCTATTGCACTTGGCAGATTACAAAAAGAATGTTTCACAGAAGACAGAGCTTGAGAGACTTTCTACGTACCCTATATATACACAAAAGGATGCAATGTTAGGGGAGCAGCACCTGGACAGAAATGTCTATATACAGCATTCTTCGCTTGACTTTACCTGCTAGCAAGACTTTTTTTCATATTCCTTCAATGGAGTTTAAATTCAGAGGCAGAACAACTCAGCCAACGTATCCACATCCATGCTAAACAAATACATACATTTAACTTGCATAGTTTTCTTGATGCAGCAACCAAGGAAGAATTTTTTAGGTAACGTGTGGCTTACGTGTGGCTTACATCCTTGTCATAAACAAGGCCAGCTGAGCTCCTCAGAGTCCAAAGTGTTATGTGAAGGGTTAAGGAGACAGCAGAGGACCAACAGTTTCCAGAGTATTTTATCTTAGTATTTTCCAGAAGAAAATTTCAGGAGAGATAATAGTTTAATTAATCTTTTAAAATCAAAAATATGTAAAGACAGGTTCTTAAATCCACATTACAGACTAATGAATAGCAGCTAGATTTGCAAAGCCATACACCTCAAAGCTTTCTGAAATTGTCTGGAGTTCCAGATGATTATTGTTTGCATGCCTGTACATGACAAAAGCAGGAGTCAGAAGACCATGAAAACTGGCAAAAGAAAATATCCAGAGCAACTTTTATTTAAGTGAGCTTAAAGACTTGGAGAGCTAAATTTCTAATGCTTTGATCTGAAAATTTTAATTCTCTCAATAAGTAGACTAAGCCAGATTTTGCTTCATGTTGCCTTTTCAAATTGAGCCTTTGTGGACTCTTGCAAAGTTTGTGTACCTTTTTTCATAACCTTGATGTATCAGTCAATACATTACATACAGTCAGCTTTCCATTTTCATCCAGGGCAATAATTAAAGGCCCGTTTGTTTTGGGATTGCTTTTAATCACCAGGAGAGGCTGAAGTAGGTGACAGGTTTTTGTTTCAGTAAGATCATTCAGGTATAGTGGGAAAAAAAAACCTTCTGCAACAAAAAACCCCAAAGCTATGAGTATCTAAATGTTTCTTTCAAAAGTAATGTAACTATTTTTAACACAGAAATTTATTCAACTTGCATAGTACAGTGGTTTAATTCAGAAATCAATTATTTCAAGAGGAAAAAGCAAAAACAATAATAAGGAATGTAATGTGTGTCATGAATCTTTATATTCTGCTCTATCAAATGTATATTTGAATGGTAAGAAGCTGCTTTTTAAACCCAGACAATAAATATCCCATTACGAGCACAATCTTCTCCTTTTCTACAAAAGCATACTGTTGTATGCAACTTGCCATCTGAAATTCTCAAGAAAATTTTTCCCAGAATGATTTTTTTTAAAAAGGATATTTCCTTCTCTACTACTACAAATGTATTAGGAAGCACTGGGACAGAGGTGCTAAGAACTGGGGATCTTTGCATCAAGTATAGCTATTGTCTCCTAAGGACTTATATTTATTGCCAGGAAATTAAGTGTACCACAAAACAGAATGAAAACAAATTTCGGAATAAACAAAAGGACTAGGAACATTACAGATATAATTATGCCTCTTCTGAAAAATAAAAAACATAAAAAGGAGTAAACTTGAAGTTCTGTATTTCTTCTCAGTTTAATACTTTACAGTATAAAAGATACAGTTACATGGCATAAGGTATCTCTAGTCTGTTTCTAAATCCAAATCCTATCCAATTTATACTCAAGACATTTTAGCATTTGCATTACATTCCCTTTTATACCACTTGTATCTTATTTTCTTCCCTGGAGCATCACAACTGCTTGAGCTACCCTCTCTAATTCGTTGCTAACACACAATAAAACCTATCAACAAAACACTGAGGCCCATACCGGCAGAGAACAGTCTCCTTCCTATCTACTTTATGTTATTGCACTGTACTACCCAAACACTACCAAACTAGTGCTGTGTAGGCCCAAGAGGGCGGTAAAGGAAGAGAAAATAAGGCACTTGAGCAAGGGATTACCCTGGACTGTGGCCCCAGTTTTGCCAACAATAGCATAGCAAATATGTAGTGAATTCAGGGCAACACTACTAAATGAAGTCTTTCAAATGTTTATGTTCAAATTACTGTAAGACTACAAAAAAATTCATAAGAAAGAGCAGAAATAATTAACTTGCTTCATAAGAACAACTTTTAGTTAAGAGTTCACTCTCTCACTCTACCAATTCACTGTGCGAAGGAGAATCAGAAGCTGTAATCAACTCACAGAGCAATAAGGGCCAGTTACCATTTCTCCAAATCATCCCTCTCCAACAGAACCCAAGGTTACTCACCAACTTCACAATCTAGGATCAAAGAAGCCAATAGCATAGTATAAATTAATATATGTATTTTTTTAGATTTCAGTACATCAAGTTTTTATAAAGCTTAGAATTATCCATCATGCCTCCTGAATCCATGCAAACACTCTCAAGCTGCAAACATACACTGCAATTAAGTGATGTTCATGAAAGCCCTGGAAGCAACACACTGCTTCTCCCTAACTACTCCATACCTTTGCAGCTTTCCAGGGAGTTAGTTAATGCAGGTATCTCTGTATAACACTACACCATTTTCAATTCTACTTTTAAGTATTAAGGCTTAATTACATTAAATTTTAACTTTAAAAAAAAAATCCTAAAATCTCAAAACTTGGGATGTAGGGAACACATCTCTGATTAAGCATACAACAGGTGAATCTGTTTTCACTTAAAAAACAAATTCAGTTCCAATCACAGGTGCAATGCCACAAACCCAAGGAACACTGAATGGGAATTGAAGGCTCCATTCAAGTATTGTTTAACACTTCAAAACACCAAGCATATTGAAAAAGCTGAAACCTGACTTTCATAAGTTACACATAAAACTGTGAGTTATGACTACTGTCTTATTGCAGAAGACTCAAAAAATACCTGCACATTCTCCAGTGGTTTAAAGTCTTCCAGCCAAGCTAAGTAATTTATTTCAAAATTGCACCAAATCTTCCATATTTTCTGCAATCCAAAGATGTATTTATTAGCACAAACAAAAAGTAGAAATAGAACTAGATCTGTTTTTAACACCCAGAGCAGAAATGCAGATGCATTATTCAACAAGCAGGAATTACTTTTGTGCAGAGAGCAACTCCCCAAGACAGGAGGCCTGCAGCAGGCATTCTTTTAACTACAGGTGTATTAAGAGGATGGACATGGCATAAACATTCCTGGCTTGTAGGAAAGAGGGGTTGGGACCTCACAGTGAAGTAGCACAAGCAATTGTTAAGGGGAAGTCAGTTCCCCTGACTGAAGCATATTCTACGACCAACTTCTTTAATGCAGTAACCTACTCCACAAGAAAAAAAAAATGTGCTCCAAACTAAGATGATTTTGAAAACATAAAAAGACAAGAATAAAGAGAGGACAGAAAGATATAGCCAAAGTACCTCACGTCACAGAAGCATCATCCTCTGCACCTCTTAAAACCTCGTTGTTTTGCAAAGGCTTTTTTCTTAATCAAACGGGTTGGCATGGGCTTGCTGTTTTCTAAGGGAAGTGGCATCATTAAGGAAAGAGTGTAAAAAGCAACTCGAAGAACAATGAAAGCGACTAAAGTTTGAGGATTTGGTAATGCTTTTTGTTAAAGTCAAGTTTTTAAGTGTTGTCTGTCACAGAAAGGAGTCTCTCTCTCTCGCCCCTTCGGGAGCCCTTGGCGCACCCTCAACACCCTTGCACCCTCGCAACAACAACCCAGGGCTCCTCCGCCGCACAAAACCCGGCACGGGCTGCCCAAACTGCCACCTCCGGACACCCACCCCGCCGGAGATGGGGACACCCAAGCCTCAACTGAAGGCAGGTTTCACGGCGGGGTGAAGGAAAATCAGCCCAACTCCGCCGCCCCCCATAATGGCACCAGCAGGCGCGGGGTGCGTTCGGGCAGCGGCCCAGAGCAGGAACAGGGGAGCCCGGCGGGCCCTGCTGCCGCGGCTGGCGGGATCGAGAGGCCGGCCTGGGCCCCCTCCTGTCACGGCGGGGGCTGGGCAGCGCCTCGCCGGCC
>VZRL01002954.1:225189-426823 GCA_013397895.1 Origma solitaria | reverse complement strand
CCCCGCCGCTCGGCGGACACCACCAGCCCCCCCAGCCCGCCTGCCCCGCAGAAGCCGGGCCCCTTCCCTTACTCGGGTCTGGGCACCTTGGCCCGGGCTCGTTCCCGCTTGGCGGCCGGGAGCCGCGCTGGAAGGGAGGCAGGGAGGCGGTCGGGCTTTGTTAGCTTCGGCCCTTTCCGCGCTCCCCCACCCACTCCGGTGTGTGACCGCTCCGCTGGGCTATAGGAGCTCATCAGTGAAGTTTACAGGGTGCTATTTCCCCTCTTCGTTGTGGCGGAGGGCAGCCCCTCGCTGCGCCCGTCCGGAGGGGTCCCCTCAGCCGCCCCCCGCTGCCCCGCCGGCCGTGGGCGCTCCCCATGGAGGCCGCGCTGCGCTGGAGAGCGAGGGAGGGATGTGGTTTCTCCTCCGCTTCACCTTCCCTCACACCTCCCCTGGCGTGAAAGCGACGCGCCAGAACAGGTAATACATTTGTGCGTAACTCCGCTTCACGGATCTCCACGAGAAAAGTGGCACTAAACTTCAGGCATATCAACTGTGCTGCAGCAACTCCAGCCAAGCAGACTGCTTTGCTTGCTTGTTCTCCGGTCTCATTTTAAAAATAAAATGCTAACTCGAGAGCAACAAAACAATTCTTAATTTAGGATGTGTGAGACTGATGGAAGCTACTAGCAAGGGGTGAAGAACTAAAATCTATGGACAATATGGCTCGTAAAAGTTGTCGCAAGTCATGGTTGCTGACTGATGTGGAGCTAGTAAAATACTACCTTTGTTTTCTGCTTGTGGTATATAACTGATGCAAATCAACAGGCCGATTTGCACAGATATGCATAATTTGCTTACCTAGTTGCAAGACAGTCAGTAAGATTATTCATATGACTCATTATGAAACTACTGATTTCAAGGTTAGAAAGACTGTTGAAAAATATTCATGCACATTCTGCTTGATTTCTTCTATGAGATCCGAAGCATTTGTGAGTTGAGGTCAGTGATTTTTGCCAATTACCGAGGTTATTTGAGGTCAGAGTGTGCCCTGATTGCATTTACATTTTTATAGTTCAGGCATTTATGGAGAGTTAAAGACTCTTCCTTGAGTCTCATCCAAGGGTCGTATGCTTCTCTATGCATCTGATCAACATCAGTTTCTGGCAGGCCAGGACCATTTCAGGAGATGATGACTTTAATCAGAGTTGCAGAAAGAAATTATTTTTTCAAATATAAAGTTTGGGTCTTTCATTTATACAGGGAATGACTTACGTTTTTGTTAAGTGTTTTAGATTAAAACTGTTTGTTTTACAATTATGATTACATGTTATCAGAGGTATAACAAACAGAGCTAAGAATAGCTTCAAGTGGATCACATGAAACCATATGGATTTAAACTTTTGTTTGTAAAACCAATATTGTTGATATGAAAAATATAAATTACTTTCTAGGTTGGCAGTTCAGAGAAAGAAAGAAAGAAACAAAGTAACAAAAGACACTTTTTTTGTTGTTTTTTCACAACATAGTGGGTTCCTTTTCTTTCCCCCCGGATCAACTGTTGTAAGTTTAGCAACCTAGTTAAAAAGGGGAATAAGAGAAGGCTCTGATTGGGAGTTTTGGTTTAATATTTGTGCAGTTCTGCCATTTCCTCAAACAAGGAATTATTCTTTGTGTATTTGTGCGTATGTTCTTACCTTCTTGGGTGTCCTTTTTCTTTGGATACAAGCATTTGAACAAGTAATTATTTTCAGGATCCTGCTGGCATTCATGCTTGACACATATATGTAGTATTGACTTAAACCATGTCTTCAGCAGCAGCTGCAGGACAATAGAAGTCATATGTGCAAGCCAACTGGGCTAAAAATGTTTGTCCTTCATTTTTCCTTCAGGAAGCTTTCACCATAGGCAGCTTTTGCAGCCATCTATATTGCATGCGAGACAAATTTTTAGAATGGTCTTAGAGATCTTATTCTACACGAATAAAAAAAGTTAAGTCTGGATGATGAAATTTTCCAGCCACACAAAGGTTTCCATGTGTCTGAAACTGCCCCTTTGTCAGTCTTATGAGTCAAAGGACTTAGCTTTTTGCAGGAATGGAACTGATAGACAACAGGAAATTTGAAGAAAAGTAATGCAAAACATTTGGTAGCTTTTCCCCCCATGTCTTCCATACCTTTAACTTTCTTCTCACTAGGGATGATGTTCAATATGGCTTAAATTAGCATCACTACTACAAATACTCACCTTCCTCATTTTCTCTCCATCTCTTTCCCTCCTCCTGCCCATGCACACCTTTTACTTTTTTGTGGTGGCTTCAGGCCTGCTTGGTCTTCTCTAAGCCAGCTCAGGTAGCAAAATCTCTTGAGGTTCATTTTCCTAACTATAAATCATGACATAAAGAAGAATCGATGCCTTGTTTCTCACATAGGCTTCTCACATTCTTCTCCATAGGCTACCTGTGTGCTCATGGCTTGTCTCAGCCCTGACATATTGCTTCAAGTTTGGGATAGACTTCTTCCCATCAAAATGTGACAGCAAACAGCAGTATCCCAGTGAGAGCAACAGTTTATCACCAAGCCTGAATTCACAGAAGTGTGCTACCGACATTGCATCTTGGATGGCAGACAAGGAGAATGTAAGCAGGATTACTCAGATGAATTTTTCTTGGCTTAAAAACACACATTGAACTAAATTGGGCTGTTCTTACATTCAGGCATTGTGTTTTAATGCTCTCTGTATGTATTACCTATCAGACTTGCCTCACTGTTGCTAGCTTTTGTTTAAAATTATGAGAACTAGAAATTTGGTCTTAGTAAAAGAAAATTCAAATCTTTCATATCTGATTTCCTGATATTCAGGAGCATCTAAAATCTGGAGCTCCACACCCAGTTTTAATTACTTTGGGGTTTGCATGTTGATAAGTTCTGTATTTTGATATGCTTATGTCTTTTTTCTCATTATACTCTGAAGTGTGATTACAAATTATTTATTCTTGAGATCAAAATGTATATATACAAATCTGTAGTTCAGAGGGACAGGTCAGAAACATAACTTAGGAGTGTACATTGACAGCAAAGCCAATGTTATATCTACTATATCTATTTTTTTCTTATTGCTACATACCTGCCTGGCACAGGTTACCCTCATCTTGTAACAACTTTCCTGGCCTTGTCTCTTTGGCCTGAATTGGGGTGGGAGGTTAGTGCCTTTGTCTTACTGTTCTTGCAGGCGTGTAACTGTATGTGATTTTCTTTAAGGACCCAAATGCCTTCCTTTCCAGTTCTGTTAAGTGTATTTCAGAAAGGCAGTTTGTTGTCATTTTACTAAAATGTTCAAATTATTGTAATGCTTTACAGGAACTGGATCTTTTAGATGGTAAGTGTTCAAATAGCCTTGAAAAAACATGTTTTAAGGAAAGCCATATATACAAAATCACTAAATTGCTGGTCATTTTTTGTAACTGTGGCCTAATTTTCTGATTTTTTAATTCCCACAGTCCTTTTTATTATGTGCATTTTATGTATTCCTTTATTTGTATTTTTAGATAATATTGCATATATATGCATGTTATAATATATATTAGAAATCCTTATATATTGCATCATCACATATAGTTTTCAGACACTGTAGATTGCTTGTTCCAGTTTGTTTTTTCATAGATTCTTGCACATTTTCTGTTGGTAAATTCCATTTCTATTGTAATATTTAGTTTATGTAAATATATTCAAAGTTGGGTTGATTTTTTTCTTTTCCTTTTTTTTGGAGGGACTTCCCCGTCTACCCAGTTTAATAGTAGTGTTACAAAAAAACCCCACCAAAATGAGGTGAAGTATCAGGAAGTTCTTTGACACAGGCAAACCTTTTGTCTCAGATTGGAGTTAAATTGGCATTATTTACCGACACTGCTGAAAATAGTTTAAGGTATAGATGGCATTAAGACTTCTTACAGCTACTAAGGAACTATCATACATAAAAATAATGTGCTATATTTTAATCAGGGTATTGCTATTGCTTTTGCTTCGTGCTGTGGTTATGTTATAATATGCTATAGTTGTTACGATTATGGATAAAAAAACAGTCCTTATTTGCTGGTTTTTTTCTAAAATACACCTATTTTTGAATGCCACTCTTACCTATTTCATTTAATGTAATTTCAAGGGGAAATATACTTAAAAATTATTAATGAGCACTTCTGAAATTAGGATTCTTAAATGCATTACAAAGTTTTGTGCTGATGATAGGGGTTCTTTTTTTGGGCAAGAACGCAGCTCAATATTTACTTATATCAGAGTTTTCTAAGAATTTTATTACCATAGAAAACAGACTATAGCAAAATGACATATCTAATAACAGCATAAGGAGATTAACTAATCTATTGAGTAATGGAAAAAGGGAGGAATCATTTTAATTGTGTATCAAAAACTGAATAAAATCTGGGTAAATTTGGCCTCACAAATTGATTCCTGTTAAAGTCAGAGAAATAAATACCACTTTTTTTTTACAAAGATGCACAGTAAATCATGATTATAGTTGGCTGCAAATAGCTTTGTACAGTGAGGTTAGCCTATGTACCTTACTCATTGATTGCCCATGTTGCCCTGTACACTCGCTTGTGATCTGGTTCAGGTCTGCACTGAGTCATGTAGCTTTGAAGAATCAGAAAGATAGGCAAGGTGGAGAACTTTTCCCAGCTCAGACCTCATCTGGGTCTGAGCTGGGAAAACCTCACTGTTGACACAAACAGTCTGAACTTCTTGGCACGGAGGACTTTGACCTGGAGCAGGACAGAGCTAACAAAGACAATGTATATGAAGTCTGCACTCTCAAAGCCAATGCACTGGTGCACATATAGCTTTTTTCATCTGTTTCCCCATACTTGTTCATTGAAATAATAAATATAGAAGGCTATGGTCATCATAACAGGAGAGCAGAAACTTTGCAGAGACTTCCTTCTTCAACTTGTAATCTTTCTTCTCTTAAAACGTAAAGTATGTATCCAGTAAGAATTTTTATGGCTACTGGGATCACACCCTTTTTTTTTAAAGAAAAAATAAATTTATATTTGGGACATTATATTCTCCCCTGTAGCCAAATTTATTTTGTTCAATATCTTAATTGCTCTTTACAATGCAGCTCATGAGCTTGGCTTTTTAGCCCTTGCTTCATTATTCAGAACTGGCCCAAATGATTTACCTAGGCAAGCATTTTGGAAGGCAAGTGCCAAAACCAAAACAAAATAAATCCAAATGTCATACCTAGTGTTTACTATGCCTAATAATGTTTACTATACCTAAACATTCTGGACTTTGGATCACAGTTTTGCCATAGGTCTGGAGGGTCAAATGAGATTTGTGTGACTTGACTGAGACTGTGACAAAGGCGTGTGTTGCTCTAGTTTCTAGTTTCTCTGTCTGAGGGAATTAAGCGGTCCAAAAAGTGTTTTGCTTGAACTGCTTTTTCAGAGTACAGTTCATGACAAAAGTGTGCCCCAAAATTTTCAAATCTAAAACTGGTAATTTAAAAATAAACAATTTTATTTTTCAGAAGTTTATTGTTCTTAAGTGGGACTACTTAAAAGGAAAAGAAGCTGTCGTTTATTTTGTCATCTTTAAGGGGAAATAGAGGAAGGAATAAAAAAGGGAAAAGGATTTAGAAGATGACTTACTCTTTCCTTTTACAGGAATAAATATATTTTGAAACTTATGAGGTAATATTATTTTTGCACTTTTTCTTCAGCCAACTCGGGTTAGAGTTATATGAGGACTAATCATACAGCTGTGGCTAGAATTTTATTGAAAAGCCTAAATATAAAAGTTTGTTGACATCAAGAATCATACTTACTTCATTAGACCACATAAAAGGATGCAAAGTATAGATGTCGGGTCAGAATGTTCACTGCAAAGGATTATATTAAATTTAAAAAATGTCTGAAAACAGTAGTAGCAGGTGTGCCTTGAAATTAATGTTCTACTTTCTGTGTAACAACTAATTGTTCCTTTTGGCTTTAAGTGTTTCAGCCATTTCCTTAGTTATGAAAAAGAAGGTCAAACGGGTCCTTTTCCGTCCTCTTCTTATGAATATCCTTTTAGAAACGTGCATAAAAGCACAATAAATACTTAGTTCATGGGCTGAAGCATATTAAAAAGCAACAAACAAATAAACCTGCCCCTGAAATGGAGGTATGGTTGCAGGAAGTCATTTCACAATTCCAGCTGAGTAGTTCTTGTCGAGCCTTGATTCTCCTTTCCTTCCAGTTCACAGAAGAGATTCACATTTACTTCAACACTGTAAGCTGCGCCTGCCATGCCACAAGCAATTTCTCTTGATTTCTGAACTCCCTCTGACTTCAGCTAGATCCATGGCTGCTCCAGTATTCTCATTCCCCAGGTGCTTATCCTTACACAGTGTACTCTTAGCTAGATAGAGTTGCTCTGATATTCTTGTTTCTCAAGATCTTATCATTAGAGGGTGTATCTACCATTGCTAGTTTTAATTGAATATAGTTTGTAAATAATTTTAACTCTTATTTCTCATAAAGTACAAGTAAAATAAATTTAAAAATAAGACAACTTTGGGCTATGTCTGTCAAGCAATATAATTCACAGCCTTCTGGAATAAAATTTATTATTGTTGAAGAAACAATGTTTAAATCTAGATAGCTTACAGAGGTACATATGGAACTTTTCACGTTTAGGTCGCAAGTTCAAACATGGTCTTCATTAGTTGCAAATTAAAGCTATCAATAACTGACATCTGTTACAAAGCCAATATGGAATGAGTTGCTTTCTGAAGTGGATAGCTCAGAAGACGTAATTTGTGGACCTGTTTCTAAATGCACTCTAAACATGCACATTTAAAGATATTTGTTCTCAAAGTGCATAATCTTGTCTCTCAAAAAGAAGTCAACAGTACCAACCTCTACAATTTGGCACAATACTCTTACTACTTTTTTAATTTCAAGTAATAAAATACTGACATTAAGAGCTCTGTTGTACCTGAAACTTACTTTCTCAGTGATGTCAGAGCTATCTACTACAGTTCTTTACATATGTGCTGATCTCTCGGTAGAGGTGAAGCTGATTGGCAAGGCAGGGTGGAAGAGCCCCTTGCCTGCACTACACATTTTTGATAGACCTTGGTCACAAGTCAGATCACTGTGAGATCCTGAATGGCATTGTGTGCATTAGGACACAGCCTACTGTGCCTCTACATATAATTTTCAAAAACATCCTGAGAAATTTATGAAGATGTCTATGTAAGTGTAGACCACACTGACTCACTTCATTGAATTTGGGTTGTTCTCCAGAAATAAGTTTGTCAAATCCATCACATAAAGTGCCTTGAACATTTGAAAATATGAGAACGAGATTCAGAAAAGGTGAAAAATCCTCATATTATGATTGGGCGTATAGGTTGATTTCAGTATGCAAGAGAGTCAGGAAATATTCTTCAGCTTCTCTGTCTCCTATTTGGTGACCAAAGACAGAGTTGTAGTAGTAAGTAAATGATCTTTTGTATAATCCATCTTCTTCAACAAAAGCTTTTCAAATCCTTTAAGCGTTTCACTGCTTTTTATTTATGAAGCAGTAAATTTTGTCACTGTTGATTATAGTGCAGCAAAACTCTTTTTAGTCATACTGTTCTGTTCTAGATTTATGTAACTGGAGGCATCTTTTGGAAAACGTTTGAAAGAAAGACTCAGTGACTACAACCTGGACATGCTGAAGATAATCTGACAGCTCTCATTCTTTTCACACAGGAACATTATAAAAGAAAAGAGCAGCACTGAATATGCAGTGTGTTGTTCCAAAGCTGGAAATTATTACTGATGTAAGTAACTGCAGCGTCTTCTTTCCACTGCATATGTTGTGTACTTGAATGTGCTTCTTAATACACCACTAAAACCAACATCAGTAAAGGCAACACTAAAGTGATATAATAAACTCCAGGACTGACGTATTTCAGCCGAAACTGATAAATAAGACTATTTTTAATTAAATAAAGAGGTTAATATGTTTGCTAAATGTGCTCACACAGTGAATACACAAACACAGTCTCTTTTGTGGGTAAAAATCAGATTTTAGCTGGATATCAAATTTTGCTGCAGAAAAGAAAGCACTTACTTTGATGGAAGAAATGGCATTCTACTAAGTAGCATTCATTCAGGGCAGATTTTCAAAGACCTGAAGGGCACTTAGATATGTCAGTTAGGTGTCTCATGGATCTTCATGCCTTTGAAAAAGCATCCTGTCTTGCCCTGTTAGGGTTTTCTTAATGCAGAATTTCTCTTCTTTTATGACTCATCTCTATCATGTCTTTGCTGTAAATGAAACATTCTTATTTTTATAAATATGTTGATAAGCAGCATGGAGAACATTAATCACTGTAAAGCTGAAGGATACTTAGCTAAAGTGAAGTGCGTGAATTGAGAAATGTTGATTTAAATAGTATTCAAAGGCTACAAAATGCTCTATGCAATATCACTATTTTCACACCAGAAAGGCCATTTTATCATATGGGAAAAATAATGAAATTTCTGTTTTTCTCATCTGAAAAGAACAAAAAGTAAAACAAATATATTTAAAAACATATTATTCAGCACTACTGTTAAGAAGTTATAGAACACATTGACAAATATAGAATACTACTTTTTTCATAATGATACCCGTTTTTCATAAAAATAAGAAAATGCTTAAATACTGGTAATATTTAAATATATACCTACTTGGAGCAATTTTCCCTTGTAGATAACTAAAGAGATGCTTATATTATCAAGCAGCATTTAATTTTTTATAGGTGAAAAATTGAAACCAAGTCTTTATTCTATGTGAATCCTTAGCAGAATTGCTGTTTACTTCAAGATGACTGTGGCTTCCTCACTCCTGCTTAAATGCTACCTAGAATGGCAGTATTATGTATATTACTGAATGCTTAATCATTCAATGTAGAAATGTAAAGACAAAATTAATGTGACTTCATTTTAAATCTTTCCAGCTGCAGATTCAGAGATGGTCAAACTATTTATTTTTTTATGTTACTAAAACCATCAAAATTAGCTAAATGGAACATCAAAAGCCAAACAAAAGTGACTATTTTCATTGTATTAGAAGAGGAAATTGCTCAAAATTGCTCTTGTAAAAGTACTCTATTTAATACTTTGAATTTTTGAGAACTGTTTTACTGTTATTGATCATTACATCAAATTATTGATTGCTGTTGCTCATTCTTGGTTGAATTGGTATAAAAAAATATGGATTGTTGTACAGTTCAGCTTTTTTTGTCCACAGCATTCGGGTTCATCACTGTAAGTGAAAAACTGCCCTAAAATATATAATTTCAATGAGATTTAATATACTCATTATCACCACATTTTCTTTTAAGTGTATTAAATCTTAATCGAGGACCTTTTAAGATCAGTACCATTACACTAATACTATTCCACTTAGCAGGCAAACTTGAGACTCAAAAGAAGTTCAGTTAGTTTGATGAGACCCATGTCTCATTAAGATGTTTGACAGTCAATAAAATTTCTCTCTTTTTAGTCTTTATTATCAAAACCCAGTAATTTTCTACAAAATTTTCCAGTCTTACTAAATACCGAGAAAAGCTCGGTACAGCAGAATTTTAGGATTATCTGTTCAAGTGAAATGAAATCTAATTTTTTCATATTTGACAAAAATACTGCTGTAACTGTGCCTGTATGGTATCTGTGATGTGGAGTCTGCAGCTCCTTCTTGAGCTTGCACTGTCAGGCTGGAAGGAGGGCACCCTTTTCAGGAGATGTGGTTAATTTAACTTCCTGCCCAATCCATACCTTGTGTAATGCAAATCGAATGCAAATCCGTAAGTAGGGCTGTAATTTTGAAACATGTTACAATGCTGGGTGTGATTTGATGTGTCAAATACCTTTCAACTGGTCAAATCCACAAACATCTCTTTATCCTCCACTCCAAGTAGTATGTCTCTGATACCTGAAGATTACACTGCTGCAGAGGGGAATCAGCTCAATCCCTTATTCATACTTAGGGTCTGCCAGGGAAGAAGGTGGGATAGTTTTCCAACAGTTTGATAAACTGATCCATCTCGTAATGCTGTGTTTGCTAGATCGAATACAAGATTGGGAGGGAAAAGGAAAGTGCAGGATCACTATGCACCAGCAGCCCACAGTCACACCCAGGTGAGTGTGAGCCAAAACTACACCCTTAGTGCGTGAAATCCCTGATTTACTGATACTACAATGTGAATATGTAAGACAACCAGAGGATGAGGGGAAGGCCTTGTGCTTTGACCAGAGTTCAGTAGGACTTCAGCAACAGCAGACAGCTTTTCAGAGTATTTTTTCAGCTGAGTGGTGTTCTGGTTCTCGAATTTATCTTCAGTTAAGAGCTCTAAAACATTTACAAGAAAAGTTCTATAAAGATTCTAGAAGGAACCTCATTCATTAACATCAAAATAATTACTCTAAACTACTCACTTTGTGCCACAGGAAGACTCTTCTGGGAATGCTCAGTGATTTCAGATTTTCCAGTCTGCTTGTGGAGGTATGTTAAGTGGCTGATCTTTGATGAAAATTGATTGATTTCAGTGAAATTACAGTTATTGATATTACCAGAAACTCTGTTTCTAGCCAATCATTTACTAAGTGGTCGCTGGTGTAATAGAAAGTGAAAGTATGCCTTGCCATGAAAACTTTCAGGTTACTGGCACATAAGATAATCACTATGGTGACATTATTTCTCTGTAGAGAGTCATACTGCTTTACATACCACTTCCCTGTAAGTAACTAGATTCTTCCATACCATATTGTGACTATTTATATGCACAGAGTTCTCGCCAGCTCTCTAAGGACCCTCTTCATATCAAAGTTTAATTTGTATATGATAATTCACTGTTAGGTCTCTTAGCAAGATTGCCCTAAGCAAATAGGCAATGCATCTGAAAAGGGTCATTTTTCTCTAAGAAATTTAATAGAGCGTTACTTACATTTTGACATCCACCTGATAATCAAAACATACTTCATTCTTGTTATTTTTAGATATCATTAATTCATAGAGGAAACTTGGATGTTTTCTCCAGTCTGTAACTCTCTTACGCAGATTCAAAAGACAAAAGCTGTATTGTCTGCTTCTAAGGAAAAACTGCTGGAGGCACTTCTTTTGTTTTTCTAATGAACACCATATGAAAACAGGCATAGAATAACTATTTACTTAAATGCAGTGGTCTGCTAGGGTATCTTGCATGGTCTACTTTCCTCACCATGACACTGGTAAATCTATTTACAAGACCTTTCTTCTTTTTCCGTATTATTTTTTTGCAATGCAGCAATTTGTTTATTATTTTGACCTGAATTTTTAATGATGGTGTTCTGTGAAGGCTGAACAATACCATTATGTATAGTTTACCAGACTTGAATACATCAAAAAGCAATAATATTTAATAGTTTTAAATGTTACAAACAGTCTTGCTCATTTCCTTATTTCAAAGTTCAGATTTACTGTTCAATAACACCACAACTTTTATTGTTCCTGGTGCTAGAAGTTTCTCATTTGTCTGGTTAAGGATGATTCAGGGAGCATGTTGGAAGAGGAATGGATGTTTTTATAGGCTTTCCTGTATTAAGCATTGATGGCTAGATGTGGTTTTGGTGATCGGATATAATGATTTACAGACTTGCTTTCCAGCCCAGCATTTTCTGCTGCATCGGTTCCATACCATCAGTTTGTCTATTTTCCTGAATCTACTGTCATAACAGCACCAGCCACGTTGTGAAATGTGTTGGACCTTGGCCTCCAGAACTCTGCTGCCAAACACAGGGAAACAGCAGGTGTATGCTAGGATACTGTTAGATGGGTCTTTTATCCCTTCACCTATGTAGGCAGATGCACAAAATGAGTTGAATACAGCACTCTATAGAACAGCATTTCTTTGCAAACACAGTGCAGGTACAGACATATGTATTTCCCACATATATTAATTTCTCTGTACAAGTTATTTTCTTCTTACTGCATCACTAATTTTCTCACAGAAGAAAACCTGATCTACTCATTTTGGTAAGTGTAACTTTGTTTTATAATGAAGAGTAACCTTAAGAAAACTTTTAGCAGATGAAATAGTTCCCAAAATTAAATCTTACTTGAGAAATAAAAACACATAGTCCAGGAGAGACAGGCTGAACAAAAGCAAAAGTATAGAAAATGACTTGCAATTTTCAATTTTCCAGTTTCTCTGAAAGTTTCAGAAGAACTAACCACTACTAAAGATATATAGCATTCATTCAGTGAAGAATGACGTGTAGAAAACGTGCATCAAAAGCCAATGAAGTGAGGCAATGATTTATGTGCATCCCAGTATCAAAAGTGACTTTCAAAGTTACGAGAGGTGTTCTGAAAAAAATATTGCTTCTGCTTGAAAATAAAAAAAAGTTCTTTCTATTGAACCCAGTATATTAAAATGAAATGGATAACAAATATATCTGAAAGTGATTGCACAGATATCCAGTTCAAAGAAATCATAGGTCACTGGTAGGATCTGATGTAGTCAAAGAAATTTTTCTTGTGAAAAGCTTGATAATTAAAAACACAGCTTGTATGAGATAAATAGGCTTTTCTATATAATATAGTTTTTCTCAACTATAAATTCAGTTAAATACTTAATTTCTGTTAAATAAAAATATTGAGACACACCTAACACTGAAATAAGAAATAGCACTTACATTTTTAGAAGAACATTGGCAGAAAAAACATTACATGAAGAGTTATTTTAAGTCTTGCTTCTCCCTCCTTATACCTATTCTGTCTAAGATTGTAACTAATGGTGTGACATCTGGCAACCATATTACCTCAGGCTGTGACCTTGTCAGTTCTTACAAAACTGTGGGAAAAGTTTCACAGTGTAGGCATCAGGTTTGGATTTTTTTAACTGTCTAGAAGAACAGAATCAAATATAGATAGAAGCTACTCAGCTCTTTAATTTCTGAATAGCTATACCTGCTTTCCTCACAACAGATTCTTTCAAGAGTTGCAGTTAGGTCTTTCGTAGGCAAAGAAATTGAGTTGTTGGCAGCTTTTGGTGCAGCGCAGCTCTTAAGACTTTACAAAAAGTCTACTTTATGTTCCAAATTAATTTGTATCATCCATCTTAAAGAAATATACAGCAAAAGAGAGCTGATTGTGCAAAATTGTAAAGTATTATTGCAAAATTTTGGAACCAGGAAACTTTGCAAAGTTGTGCATTTTTCCTATCTGTTCGAAAAGGATGCTGTTTTCACTACTAAAGTGGTAATATTAAGAAATTAAGTGCATTGTTATCTGACGATGTTCAAAATCGTATTTGTAGTATAATCATAAATATTCTCTTTTCCATCTGCTGTCAAGATAGTAATGAAAAGAAGATAAACTGACATCCTCAGGGGAGTGTAAAAATAAAAGTTAGGAGGAACATTAGCATTGGACATCAGGATGAAATCAGTGGTACTACAGAACAGGAAAGAAGTCTTGGCTGAGTAGGTACTCTTGAGTTACGCAGAGGCCACTTGCTTTCTCTGTTCATCAGCTGGCCATTTCACATGCTGGTGTTTTGGGTTTTTTTAACGGAACTTCTCATGGCTTCTTCAAATTGCCAGAGAAAATGGTTCTTTTCCTGAAGAAACTTCCTTAATTTCTTTTTTGCCACACTGATGAAGTGTCTAAGACACAAAGTGAGGATAGAGATTTGGAAGAATTTCAAGAGACGAACCATCAGCCAAACAGGAAAAATCCTGTACCTCTGTACTTCCTTCAGGGTTGGGAATACAACACCATGCTTTTTTCTTCTGAAAATTGGTATAAGTAATGACTTTATATGTATCTATGTTTGTCCTTTGTCAAAGATATTATCTAAATGTTTAATGCTTCTATTCACATCATCACCCATTTTATTGAAAATTACTGCCACATGCTGATATTTTCAATGCCCTTGTGTTTTTCTTTATATAAATTGGATGAGAATAAACACTGCAACAAAGCATTTCTCTTTGTTTTTTAGGATCATATATATAGGGAAGATAGGTCTTTAACAGAATTTGCAATTCTCCGTATTCAGAAAACCCCCAGTTTCATTCAAGCATCGTTATGGTAATGACATTTATATTTGGAAGCTACTAAAAAGTTTTCTGCCTTTTTTGATATCTAAAATCCCATTTAAGCTCAGCACGCTACTTTAGCTGTAATCATAGGACTGAGTTAAGAAGCTCTATACATTACGAAAAATGCAAGTTACTGAAATAATGCTCATATTTTGAAAACATATACCACTTTCATGTAATGGGGAAAAAAATCAGAAATATATGCACCTAGAAACTGGATATTTCCCCAGAAGACAGGTATCTTAGCACAGAAGTTACATTATATCTAGAAACCCTAAGCCATTTCTGGATCAATGGGATGATTGTACAAGATATACAGAACTCTAGCACTGTGGTAGTCCACCAAAAGAAAACTATAATGGTAAAGTAATATCCAGCACTCCTGCAAGAAATAGCTCTTAAATGGAAGTTAATCAAATGAGTTACCGTGGATATAGACTTCTCTGACTGCCTGTGGTGGCTTGGCCTTGGCAGGCTGCTAGGTGCCCACCCATCTACTTTCTCACTCCCTCTCCTGGAATGGACAGGAGGAAAAAATAAGATGGAAAAGTTCATGGGCTGATGTAAACACAGGGGGATTGCTCACCAATTATTGCCATGGGCATAACAGACACAAGTTGGTAATTCTTAATTTATTTTATTGCCTTATAAGAACAGAGTAGAATTATGAGAAACAAAAACAAAATGAAAAATATCTACCCCTATCCCTTCTCCCTTCTTCCCAGGTTCAACTCCTTTAGTCCTCATTCCTCAATGTCCAACCCTGTTGCCAGAGGGGAGGTCAGTCCATAACAGCTCCTCTGCTGGTCCTCCTTCCTCCCACTCTTTCCCTATTCCAGCATGGGGTCCCTCCCATGTGACAGCCCTTCAGGAATCGCTGCAGCATGGGTCCTCTCCGTGGAGTACAATCTTCAGGAAAATACTGCTCCAGCATGGGTCACCCACCCCAGGCTGTGCTTCCCTGCAGGAGCCTGCTTCTGTATGGGCTCTCCACAGGCTGAGCATCCTTTAGGGCATGGCTGTCTTCTGCAGGGTGGGGTCCTTCATGGGCTACATGGGGACAATCTGCATCACCATGTTCTTCTTGGGCTGCAGGGAATCTCTGATCTAGCACCTGTGGAACATCTTCCCCCTCCTTCTCTGGCCTGGGTGTCTGCAGGGCTGTTTCTCTCACATTTTCTCTTCTTTCTCTCAGAGCTGCTGTGTAGCATCTTTACCTTTTCTAAATACACTTTCCTGGAGGAGCCACTATCCTGGCTGCGGGGTTCAGCCGTGCCCTGGGGTGGGTGGGCTACAGCCAGCTGGAACTGTCTGTGTGCGGTGTGGGGCAGGTCCTGTTCTCTTCTCACAGAGGCCACCCCTGCAGCCCCCAGCTGCTAAAACCTGGGCACCCACACCCAACATATTGCTCACAGTGCTCCTCAGTGAAACCAAGAACAAGCTGGGGCCTGACACACAAAGGAATCAGTGGCACATGAGTGAATAGTTCAGCGATACAACTAAAACCTGAGGAGCACAGCCACTGCTGGTGTCAGCTCTACAGATTTCACACAAGTAACGAATGCATAGTACTTGATAAGGGGCTCCTTAATTTGGCCATGACTGTCTTTGGATTTAGATAATACTTGCAACCAGATGTTGAGGCATATCTGAGCATCTCCAGCCTCAGGTGAAGACAAGGGGAACAACGTGCCTATGTTAAACATCTGAAATTCAGACACAGGGAAAGTCAGGATAATCACTCAGACTCACTCTCATTTGAAGGTACTTATAAAAATGTTGCCTTGGATGAGGTGCAAAACAGCAACAGAAAAAAGGCCCAAATTGTAACACCTCCAGCTGCCATGGTGCCTGCAGACCTGTTTGGGGTGGCAGAGAAGCAGCCAGAGGCCCATTTAGTCTCTGCTAGAGCATGAGCCAGCCTTTGCCTTTAACCAGCTTGTTTTTCATTCTGCACGTATGAAATAACTCTTGTTCCTCACCTGCCTCTCAGCACCGTGGTGCAACTTCATTAGAAATGGCAGCAAATTCATCCTGCACATCATGCCCCTCACCATGACACAGGTGCTCCAGTATCTGCTGGGAAACCTCACCAAGGGAGTCAGTGCCTTTGGTCCAGGTACCATTTCTATTATTAAACACTAATTTATTTAACTCCAGTATGAAATAGGCTGCTAACAGTCAAAATCTGCCAAGTCATATTAAGCATATAAGCCTGAAGAAGCTTCCCTGTTGTTATCCTTAAATCCAAAGGATTTATCCACAAATTCAAAGTAAACTTAAAAGTTTCTCAGAAAAAGCAGCTTTTATGTTGAGGGGTCTAAACGCTGAACAGACTTGAGAAGTCTTCTCTCTCTCTGTTTGTCCAGTCTACATTCCCTGTAAGAAAATAGGAAAGGAATGCCCTATACCCTAACACACATCAGAGGAAAAGCAAATTCAAAGACCATGGGAAAATCTTTGTGCTGGTAATGTACAAAATAAAGTCCAGCAGTATCAATATGAAACAGCGACATCTGAATTTATTGTATTAAATCAAAAATCTAATCTATATAATAATACAGATGATAAGCAAAGTGGTATTCTATTTCACTTACACACAAAAAATAAGGACTAAATCAACCAAGTTAAAATTTAAACATGCAATTATACAAGCCTTGGTATTCAAACTTCATTTTTTAATAACTGGTGATCTTACCTAAAAATCAAGATAACAGCATGTAAAATCTGTAGGTGTCTGCAACTGAAATAATTAAAACAAAAATTGTCGAAAGAAATTTCACCTATTTGAAATTGCCTAATAGGCAACATATGAAAATGAAACCTTTTTGTTTCCACCACCAAACCAAAATCTATAAGTTCAGTGTACTTTGCCAAACAAATTCAGAAATGTTTGAAAATCCAAATAGTAATAATTTTAAATGACTCTCAGTCAACTGGCATTAAGTAGCTTAAGGTTAGCTTTGTAAAACTTGAAAGATTTTTCTTTTCCTCAGTAGTGATATACTTTAATATTTATAGTTATGTCACTGACTATGTCCTCTGATGTTCAAATTCTATAAACTGCAACTAGTTGGCTATGCTTTGAGTGTTAGGGTTTCAGTTAATATCAATTCAAACTAAGAAATATTTTCCCACAGCTGGTCTGTAGAAATTCCTCTAACAATTTGGTCCCTTTTTTTTTTCTTTTTTTTAAATCTCGACCGAGACAGAGCTTCCAAGTTAGAACAGATCTTGGTTGCAATTTGCACCAATGTAACCAAGTTTTGAGAAAATGGCTTACAGAACAAACAAAGAAATAAAGAATCAAGTGTTCTCCATGTAACAGTGGTCTAACAATAGTTTCACTTTATGTGTAGCGCTTTTGTTTCTGGATCTGGGAACAGCATATGGGCAATTCCTCTTACCCTCGGAGGTCAGATTCCATTATATCTGACCTCCACATTACAAATTAGCAAACAAAGCCATTTGTGAGCCTTCACTGCTTGTTATTGTTATTCATGCAAATCTGCTGCAATGTGCCATTTAGGACAGTCCTTGTTGTAGCCCAACCACACCACAATCTATGCCAATGACCAATAGACTGAAATACAAAGAAAGAAACAAGAAGTTAGCATCGATTTTCCCAGCTGTCCACATCTGCTGGCATTAATAGCAGGAGTACCTAAAAATAAATGAGCCAGTCCTCGGCGAAGGAATGAGAGTCTTGTCCCCAAGAAACAACGGAAAGAAGCCTGCAGAGAAAAAGGAGGAAAAGGCATGAATTCAGTTTATCAGGAGATTCAGAGCTGTCAAAGCCCCGNGGGAAGAAAGGAATAAAAGGAAGTTTACATTGAGAAGCAGGTATATTTCAATTAATAAGTCTTCTTAGATGTTTATTCAGGTCTAATTTTTTTCATAAGGCATATTTAAAGAGAATTAAATATGAGTAAAATAACAGCATTGATTTTGGTGTAGAATATTGTTTAGAGTATTTTTGGTGCAAATGTTCTCAAATCCCAGGATCTTCAGAAAAGGCATGTGCATGAAGATGCCCATTTAAGCTATATTAAATTGGGGGAAGCAAGTAAGAGGACACTAGGTGTTTTGGAGTTGACCTAAAATAGCAAAATTTTAAGCGTGATTGTTATATCCACTGAAACACAGAATCTGTAGTAGGGGGAGTCAGACTACATAAACTCCTCTTTTTGATGACAACAAAGTGGACTGTATTAGAGAGCGTAAAGAACACTGGAGAGTGTAAAGAACAGCCAAGAAATGGGCTGTTTGAGCTTATAAATTCATTCTGCATATAATTTACATAATATTCCATGACTCAGCAGTTGTTTATAAAATAGTTATCATTATATAAAACTACATCGACTCTGAGCCAAGCACCTTTGTAGCATTTATCCCTTCAAGTTTGACTTTAAATTATGGACATTTCCATGCAAAGGAAAAACTAATTTATTTTATGTCGTTAATCATTAAGGAAAAAATTCCAAAATTTCATGGCACATTGATGTATTTGTGTGGGACATGCAGCATTTTTGCATAACAAATTAGTTACATAATCTGTAAGGTAAGAAGATAACCACATTCCTGTTTTCCTGGCTCTTCCTGTCCCCAAGTTTTAATGCCTTTTCCTACATGTTTATGGGAACTATTACATGTAATATGTAGAAGAGTACAGGTAATAAGTCTCCACTGAAAGGCTTATAACCAGTTTCCTTACTACCAGAGGTTTTATGTCCCCTTCTCTTTTGCTGGAAACGTTTAAGTTGAAAATCAATGGGAACTTTTTCCTCCGTCAGTTATATAAACATAGTTCAGTATAGTCATTAGGATTTTCTATTTAGGACCTTCCCATATGTTTAGGATTTCCAACAGAGATTTTACAAATCATAAAATCACATGAATGCCATAGAGTATTAATTTCTATTTAAAAAATACAAAAAGGAAAAACAAATACTGGTATGTTAGATTTTTTAAAATATATAATATACAACTAATAATATAAGGAAGTACATTATGAATATGATTGACAATATATTTATCTTCTTTTCCTCTTTCATATATTTGACAGCCAACCTTTCCAGTGTTTCAAGCCACAGTCCCAGCAATTTCAGTGATGCATGGGGATAAACCCATCCACAAAATTATAAGTCTACCTCAGTGCTTTGGCAAGATATAAATCTATAAAAGTACCTTTTAATAAAAGTTTTCACCTTCACTGAGGGTCTCTATCCCAGCTAAGAGTCAGACCTTCTTTAAAAATTTGATCTGCTGCTTTGTATGCAAATAAAAGAGTAATTTAAGCATAGATATTTTCTATCTGTCTTAATTGTAATTAGATAGCTCATAATCCCTAAGAGGGTATTTTATTTTTGCTTTAATTGTCATAATGTTCTAGCCAAACTAGAAGTTATAGTTGTGTAACATATGACTATATAATATAGTATATCTGACAATCCACAGTATCTTGTATCTTTCTACATTTTACAAGAATTTTTTCCATGCCATTTGCCAGAAATAAGAACTAAAATGCATCCTGAAATACTGCAATGTTCATTGTAGCTGTTCTGAGACACTGCTGAACTAAATTATCTCTAATATCAATACCTTTTATTTCCAAAACTAGTCATATCTGGGAACTTAAGTGTGTTTACTCCAACTGGGCCAGTATATTTTTTTGAAGTTATGAACGATTTTCTCAAACAAGGAAGTTCTATTAATATAAGTTTACAGGCAAGAAGCCCATGTCTACGTTCTTCTCTGACTCATCTGTTATCAAAAGAATGAGCGTCAGCTTTAGAACTCTATTTTACAACTGCAGCCTGAAACTTCAAAACTGTATAGAATCTTTCAAAGTCAAAAATTTGCACTGTTAACATCTCAGATTAAACAAAGAGTAACAGAGAGAGAAAATACCACTAGCTGTATTTGTGTCATGGAAAGATACAAAGACAGGATTTATCATACCTGATCAACATCTGCGTTAACACCCTATCTAAACCTGGTAATCTATTTAAAACTTTGCCCAGTGTGGGATGCTTCATCTAAAGAGGAAGTCTCTCTACTCTCTCAAATTCCAAGATAATTGTGTAATGCTGTTGAAAGCTTAGGAGATGCAACTATTTCCTAAATTGACCAAATACTAAGTTGAGCCCTGAGGCTTCCTTAAAGCTCAGGACTCTGCCTGATACTATAGCCAGGATGTGGCTCCCTGGCAACCCCTCCTGTACTTGTCCCCCCCATCAAATACTTGTCTCAGCCAAGAGCTGCATTTGATGCTTATAAACCAACTTAAAGCAATGGGCACTATGAAAATAAATCCTTAAAAAAAGTGAAAACTAGAGACAGGAGGCTTTTAATGAAAAGCCAGACTTAAGGCTGGAGGATAAGCAGAGTGTTGCTATTAAAAAGCACCTGTGACTATGTGCGTGTGCACCTTCACTCCTGCAAGTTTTACTTAAATATCTTTCACACTTGAGGACAGAGTCTCTTCTAAAAAGGGGTATTCTAGTGCTGCTGGATGAGATAGCTTGCTGTGCTAACTATGAAAACTGTCACATCCATAACAAATAACTTGTGATGAAATATTTAAGTAACAGGATCTCCTTGGATTTCTAGTGGCATTCTCTCAGAGAGCACACAAGCCTGCACAGATTATAAAGTCAGTGGAATTTCTTTAGTAGTGAATTGCTGCTCATTTTCTCAGAAAGAATTGTAAATGCAGCTGTATATTTTATTGTAATATATCATTTTATCTTAGAAGTAGCAGAACAGCTGGGGTTATCTCAGTGTCACCCTACATAGCTCTGCTTTTTGAAGCTGGTAATTGTCAAACAATTTCAGCATGAATGTTTATCATATAAGGCCTCAGATTTGGGAAACATTTTTAAAATTAGTTGTAAAATATTGCTTAAATTATTTCTGACTTGATCTGAATAAAATATAAACTAAAAATATTTTGGGACTGAGTAGTTGTATTGAGGGATTTTTTCCTCCCTCTGTTCTGAGTCCTAGCATTTTCATATCAGGATTTGACAGTTCTATTTTTCTGAAAGGCCAGCAAAATGTTAAAGAGGAAAACTAAGATCATAAGAGTAAAGACTCAGGTTCTTTTTGAAAAATAACCCATATATACCTTAGGCTGGTGTGCAATTTGCAGTGATGTCAGTGGGCTTGCATTTTTATCTACTACAGCTTGAAAATCACATCGATTAATCCTGAATTTCTTTAGAGACAGAAAAGGTTGTAGAAACTGATGTTTTACAAAAATGAATAAAAATGAATGCATATAGAAATTGCACAGAGGAAGAAGGTTTGAGACAAACAACGTGCTACCCAATGATAAATATATAGACGGTGTTAGAATCAGAGTCTGTTGTCTGTCAGGAATGAAAATGTAAGCATGTAAAATGGAATGTGAAGAAAAAGATTTATATTTAGTAAAAATATATAAAGAAAAAAAAAAGAGTTCAGAATGTTTACAGTAGTCAAACAGATGAAATAGGCTAAATAAAACCTTCATAAATACTAGACAGTACATTTTTCTCTTTAATGCAAAAATGAGCTGGAAGACTTTCTAGACTTTCATTAATTTGGAATTTCTAGATGTGAATGTTGCAAAACTGCCTAGCAACACTGAGTGTCCAGTTCTTTATTGTTACCAGGATTGGAATGTCTAGCTCTGTTAGCTTCTTATGAAAACTCTGAGCACTGATCCATCATTTTGTGGTTAAAAAGATGCTTTGTAAAAAATCTACAATCTTTGAGGAGATAAAGGATGTTTCTATCCTCTCGATTGTTAGTGTTACAGGTCATGGATTGCTTTCTTTAGTACTTTGTCTTAAAAGAGTTACTATACCAGTGAATAGTCATTAAATTTTCTCTAACATTCCTCAAGAGGACATGTAGGAAATTAGTTTTCCTTCTCACTATGCACTGTGAAAAAATTCTACTTTCCTTTTTACCAGGTGTCCCAGGTTTTGCTACTTGCATCAGTGATTGCTGGGTGTAGAAGGAAAAGCAGGAGTCTGGAGTATGCATCAGGTATTTTGAAAAATTATTTTGAAATATTGCAGGATGAACTAAATATAAATGTTGTCTTAATGGATGAGAAAAATGTTTTCAAGGGATAATGACCAGCTTCTGGGGTTTTCCTTGGCTTTTTCTTTTCCCCTCCCCACTGAAGGGGATGTCACTTGTGATAACATATCTAGTGACCAAATAGAGGTTGATGACTATTCGTCCAAGTATCTTCTGGTGTAACTGCTAAATCATGTTTCTATCTTTTGCACATCTGACTCTCCCATTTTCCCAAGTTGTGTTTCTTCTGTTCTTCAGTCCTCAGGGCAAAGAAAAGCAGTCTTGTCCTGCACTGACAGTCCTTTGTGTAGTGGCTTAGGTTGCCCAGAGGGGTGCCTCACGTCTCTCCATTTTTGGAACATTACCTTTAAAAACAAAACCGACAAAACAAAACAAAACAAAAAATTAAAAATCTTTAATTAAAGCCCTTTTTCATTAGTTGGCATGCACTGAAAATCAAGTGTCAGCTAGTGGGTGTGTATAAACACACAGCAGTGAGGCTGCAGCTGGTCTTCAGAAAGAAATATGCTGCTGCTGAAGCAGAGCAGGATTGTGTCATTTTGGAGTGTACAACCTATCAAGCAGCAATTTGGGGCTAGATTGCAGTTTTGACCTCATGCTAGCAGTGAGGAAGATGAGCTGTATGCTAATAACAGTTCCAGCACTGCTGCCTGTTGTGCTGGGAGTGCACACACAGCAGCTGCTGCTGCCCTTGCGGAGAGCTGTGCACACCCTCCCCACACCAGCCCATCTCTGCTGACACCTGGGTACAAACAGCATCATCGCTTGAACCGTGTCAAGGCTGCTGCCTGCCATTAATTAAGTTTCTGTCATCACTTTTGTCAGGTCCTGATGAAACAGATGAAGTTCTGAATAGAGCAAAATAAGGAAACAGAAGAATATGCTATTCTTCTTCATTTCTCTGCATATATTTATGCAGAAATGCTAGCCAACAGCTTGTCATTTCACTGAGACATATCCACGGAGTGATACAGCTTTCAGATGGTTAAATGGGTGGCTTGAAGCTAAAAGAGAAATCTGGGAAGAACAATCTGGGACCAAACCTCTCACTTTGAAGCATCACCAGCTAAATGCTGTTTAATCCATAAATAGCGAGGTGATATGAACCCACAGCCATCCTTCTACTAAAGTGAGAGCCAGTAATAGACCCCTGACTTGAGAGAATTACAAGACTGAGATCTAAGAAAGTGATTTGTGGTTTGTATTGGACAAACTATTATCTAGCACTAGTACCAGAGAATCTACATGCTGCTTTCTGAAATGGTCACAGAGATCAAATGGATTCCCAGTGAAACTAGTTATTTTGTAATTGTAGAGCTAATTACATTGTAAAGAGAGACCTGTTGACACTGGAAACAGTTTTCACATTCATCAGATACAGCCTTCTTATTAAAAGAGCTGTTGAACTACTCTAGGCTGGCTGAACCTCTCTACACCTGCCTAATCCAGGTATCTTCCAGTATCTGCGGAGAATATTTGCCTAGTGCAAACGAAGATATAATTTCAAGGCATGTTTTTGTAACAAATGTCTCTCTTAGAGATAAGTATACATCTGTTTTCTTCAGGCAGTGAATTAAGCAATACATAGATTCTGGGATACTCTTTCCCCTGCTCCTGATATTTGCAATGGGAAGGTATATATAGTTAGGTGGTCCTTTTGCTATGTCCTGCATTCAATATACAGGAATTAAATCACAAAAAAACCCCACAACCAAGGGAAAAAAGGAAAAAAGAAACAAACCAGATCAAAACAAAAAAACAACTGGACAAAAAACCTTCAAAAAGATCATTATGTAAGGAAATACAGATTTCTGTTCCATAAAGTAAAGAAGAGAAACATTGTCCAAAAAAACAGTGCTAGCTCTCCTAGTGGCCACCATTACATTATTCATTAAAAAGTTAGTGTATTTTTCATCACTAAATATAGCGGTTTGGGACATTTAAATACTACCTGTAAACAGAATGACTTTTCTATGAAAAAATTAAAACAACATACAATTTTATCACTGTTTCATCCAAATATGCATATTTTGCGTGAAATTTGCTACTAGTTATAGATGAATGTGTGAACTAAGATGGTAAAGAATTCGGTACTGAATAAAAATATTTTTAGCCCAGCATGTGTCATATATCTCATATCTTTAGGATGCTATTAATAAAGTGTTCCTATATGAAACAAGAAAAAGGCTTTGTAAGGATTGAAAAAATATAATTTTTTGTCATTTACACTTTGAAAATGAAGTAAAACTGATTCATTAATAACAGCAGAAACCTTTCCATATTTTCTTGTTCATGAATACTTCAGATTGTTAACATCCCTTAAAAATGCCTATATTTGAAAATAAATCCTTGGATAATGCATGCCATCAGACAATGGATTCCTTTAGGCAGCCCTGGCAAAATTAGAGTAAAAAGAAGGTGGAAATTAGAGACAGGTGATGAGAGGCTTAGTGTTACTTACACAGATGTGTATACATATGTAATAATAATAAAATTAAAATTAAAAAATGTATATAAACCCATAGCGCTGGTGAAACATGGGTTTGTTTTGCCTTTTTAAGCAGTGCTGATAATGAAGCTTTGGTGTTCTAAATGACCTGTTCTTCACTGATGGCAACTGAAGTTTCTGTGGTTTACATTTACCATGTTAACCTGGTGAAATTATGATCAGAAAAAAAAATTGTAAAAATGACAGGTTGGCAACTCTGCTGGGTGTGACTCTATCAGTCTCATTTATTCTCTCAGGCTACACATGCCAGTACATCAAGAGAGTGCATTCAGCTACCTGCAAATGAGCCCTCTCTGTCATTCATTGTCTTGTGCCACTGAAGACCGCAGAGACTTGATGTTGCTAATAGTCAGGCCTGTGGTTAATTCTGGAGGCAGAATACAGTCCATCCAGCTCAATGCTTGGCAGCGATTCTGACTTAGCAGTGTGACATTAGCTAAAATTTATTTTTGTCAGTTCACTAAGAAAATATCACTAGGTGAAGGAATACATATGGTTACATTTTCACATTGACTTCTGAGAAATGTTTTCAGGATATTTGGAAAAATGCCTGCTTTAAAGAGAGAACTGAAGTTTAGTACAGAAAATAGGTTTTCTGCATATACTGTATCTATTACAAGTGCTACAGGTGAACTTGAGTATGATACTTTTGAAAAAGTGCTTACAGGATCAAAAAAAATATCTAAGAGTTGCCATTCAAAACATGCCAGCTGACAGTCTTCAATTTTTAGCAATTCAGAGGGAGATAAGAGGCTGAATAGGAAAACATGTAGGGAATACAACTGAATGACAATTATATAAAACACTTTCATCAGTTTACAGATGAAATTATCAGCAATAATTATCTTTAAGATCTGTAGTCAAAAGAAAATGTACATATTTTTCCAAGACTTTTTAATTGTCTTAACAAGTTCTGAAAGCTTGCCAAAAATTGAGAAGTCTCACATTGTTCATGTTACTGTCCAAGAACATTCAGGCAATTACGGCTCTTGCAGATGTCATGATGTCAGATTTGTGGGCAATGACAAGCCATGTGATTTTCTGTTGCCTTCACAAACATCAACTGATCAATGTCTAGTCTCTAAAAGCATTAGTCTCTAAAATTTACTGTGCCTATATGAAAGCATGTAGTAAGAAAAGAAACAGCAGTAGCAATACTTAGAGGAAAAGGAATGGTATTTTGCAATTCCAAGCAATGGAATTGCAATATACCTGGAGTCCAAGATTCAGTTTCAAAGCCTAGGAAAGTCACATGAGAAATCCAGAAATCAAATTTGTGTTAGGGACAATATTTATAAGTCTACAAAAAGTTACTAAAAATAAGTCTAAATCTGCAGTTCACGCATATACAATTTCAAAATTGTGTTCAAGATAGAAATACAAGTATTTTTATAACTTTTACGATCTTGATGACAGAAAATTTTCCCACTGTATTTCTTTTGAATTGATCATAAAATAGAGGGCATCTAACTCCATTGTCAAATATTTCAACATACGACTGTTGTGTTTTCAACATTTTTTCAAAATACAGAATAGTTGGGAACATAAAGTATATAATTCCAACTGCACCTCCAGTCAAATCACTGCCATACGAGTATTTCTTTTGAGAAATTGTATGCTACTCAAGCCAGAACACAATTTACACTACAATGGTTGCTTCAGTAATTTTCTCCCTCTTGTCATTTCCACCTGATGTGAATCTACAGTATTTGAAGGATGCAAGCCCCATGTATGAACAGCAGGCAACCTCTTTTTTGTGTGATGAAAACCATAATTTTGAGAAATGTGGTAGATTCTTGAAAAGAGAGGTTAGAAACAGAATCTCATTTCCTCTTTCTTTGGCACTGTTTTTGGTTATTTATTAATTTTAAAGGAAGAATAACATTGGAGAAAAGCAATAAATGGGAGGCACTCAACACTGGCTTCTCTTTTCTTCTGAAGTTAATTAATATCCAGGCTTGTGAAAATGACTAGGTGGCTGTAATGACATGAGTTTGGAAAACTCGCTTTCTGAAGTGAATAAAATGTATTACATAGCTTTCAGATATTATTACTAATTAACAGTGATAATACTCAAAATTATATTGAGCTTTATTAATGTCACCCAAAGTTTTTACAAGTCCATAAATTAATGATACAAAATGATTACTCCATCAGTATTTTAAGAAGAATTATTTCCTGTTTTGACTTAGACTTGGTAATTTAATTACAGTTACATCAGAATAAAAACAAAATGTCATCATGTGGGCTAAGATGGGAATGTCTTCCAAATCCGAAATCTGATTACTTAAAATGTTTTTATCCTTTTCAATGATGTACAGCATTAGTATTAGTAGAAAAACCTCCATGACAATTTTACAGTTCCCTTATACAAGAATATACTGTTTTCCAGAACTGTAGAGCATCTTCAGATGTTTAATATTATCCAAGTAAAAAACTACAGAAGCAGCTCCCTTTAGAATAAACTGTCTTTATGAAGGAAGTGCACTAAACCATGTGGTAAATTATGTAAAAGTAGTAGAGAAGTGCCCTGATACAAACTGAAATGCTAGAAGTTTTAATAACATCAAAGATTTTATCAGTGGTTTATTAATTTTAAATGACATAACCATAGAACTTGTTCATAAAAAGGAAAATATATGTGGCAATTATGTGCCCTGAGCCAAAACTCATATGTAATGCACTGTGCCCTCAAGAGAAGCAAATCAGTTAAGCATGTTAGACATTGCCTTGCCAGCTCTTTCTGTGAAGTGGATGAGGATTCAATTCATGACAGTTTAATCCAATCTTTAATTTCATAAAAAATCCTCCCATTCACAACATGCCAATGTATGGTTTAATTCGGCTTTGTACTCCTGAGGTCAGAAGAGGCTTACTATCTGTGAAAAGGTAATTAAAAAATCAGATGAGAGCAAGAAATGCCTTCCCAGGGGACACTGATCTAGGTGCCCCCAAGTAATGACCACGGACACTGCTGGGGGAGAGCTGCAGTGTCTGCTGCCTGTTCCAGTGCTCTGTCCTGCCCAGAGACAACAACCACTGCCTTGGTAGGTCAGTGGACGCATCCCTGCCTGTGCTCCCAGTATCTAGGCCCTTGTTCTCCATTAATTTGCCTGATCTTTTTTTTTTTTTTTGGGGGGGTGTTACTGGTATTGCCTGCAACGACAACCTCCTGTGACAAATTCTGTGAGTTCAGCACCCGTAAAAATGTGGCTTTATATGTTTTAAACAAACATCGTGGAAGAAAGATTTTCTCACTTAGGTTTTTTAAAGGCCTTTTGTTTTGCAGCTCATGGTAGACATTTATGTTGATATTGACTGACTCACCAAATACAATAATTTGTATGAAATTAAATTGTCTAGCTATTATTTAGATGCAACTGTTTTTTCTGCACCACTCTATAAGTCAATTGCATATCTGCATATGCAATTTAGCATAGAAGATACATCCAGTTAAATGGAAAATTAAATATGAAAACAGAGAAATTGGAAAGTCTCACTAGGGAAGAAAATATAAACAATAAATTAATAATATCATAAATGGGCTTCCTAATTTGCATCTGTTGTGCTGCAAATACAAACATTTATAACACTTATTTAAGCTGGGTACTTTGTACGTGATTTAGAAACAGTAAAATTCAGGAATTTACATTAAAGTACCTGTTGAAATTATGTCACAAATTTTAAGATAATGCAATAATTACATGCTATTCCTGGCTGCAGAAAGCACAAACAAATAAAGAGGGTTTATACATGCAGCTTCACTGGCATTTACAGAAAGCCTTTCCAAAACTGCTATCATCCTACTGATTTAGAATACTAATTTCAGGAACTTGGTAGTCAGTTAAAGCAATAAACACACAGCTACTCTATATATCCAGGTTGTCTTTACTCTCCATATGCAATAGGACCACTACAGACTGCACATATATAGGTAAACAATACTTGGGTTTTTTGAGGTTTTTCATTCTGGTTGTTTGTTGGTTTGGTTTTTTTTTTTTTTTTTAATTTCAGACACTGGTGTATTTTTTCACCAACACTAGCTATGGAACAGAAAAGAATGAGAAAGATTGGAGTCAGAGCAAGCAAGGAAGGCCTTCAGGGCCAGAAATGATGCTTTTAAATGGACTCTGAAACAAATTGAGAGGCAGATTGAGAAACAGATTAACATACAAAGATAATTTTCTAATGTGGGGAAGCTCTCATCATAACTCTCCTGTCCATATCTGCCCCCTTCCATTCCCAATACTCCAATCTCTTTGCTTTCTCTCCTTCCTTTTTGCAATTTTCTTTCACTTTTGCACTTCACAAACTTCAGTTTAACTGTAGCAGTCAGTGATGCTTGGCCATTGTAGCCCCTATTTGGTGTTCCCATCAGAGAAGCACCTGGAATTCACGGTTTTTTGCATCTGACATGCCCTGATGTTTCTTTGTTAGGTTGCTGCTCCTTGACGTAGGTGGAAAACCAGACAGCAGGAAATTCCCAGAGAATTTGAAGTTGCAACAGTTAAGCTCAGAAGTACAATAAAGATACTATCATTAACAGTATCAAGAACCTGTCACATAGAGCCTTTGACATGCTGATCTTCACAGAACTTTCAGAATGTAAAAGGACAAAAGTTAGTGCAGTAAAGAAGGAAAAATAGTTCTGAATAGACAGCTTTGAAAAAAGGATGCAGAGATAATAAGACGTCATCCTGTAATAAATGAGTCACAGAAAATAATAAATAAAAGGAGAGTGAAAACCCCTTCCAAAACCTCAGAAAAAGCTCTTTCAAGCTCATGGCTATAATATTTTAACAGAAGGGAAATTTAAAGTTACAGCGCATCCTATATCAAAAGTGCTATAAGATGGCTTTGGTCAAAAAACCTTCACAAAACTCAGAATTACAAAACCAAATTCATTGGGGCACCTGCAGTGACATGCAAAAACGTAATGCACATAAATGTACGACAATATCCACTGCTTGTCCACCTTTCATCAGTTTATTGGGATAGAATCCATCTGATACAGAAGATATTAAAAAAAAAGTTACTTGAATTATAGAAACCAAGCTTGTCAGGAGTCAAGAGTAGGCAGCTCTTTAAAGTTCATCTTATGTAGAGTGCAGTAAGGAAGGAACAAGGGACAATGTAAATGAGATCAGTGACTGACTAATTTTCCCAGTGGAGGAACTCCTACACATTTTAACTGCAGATCAGTAAGAATACACTTGGTAGAAGAGATACCTACGTTAAATAATGCCAGTGGAGAGGAAAAAGTCAAACTGGCTTCAGAAGCAGTCATGGGAATATACAAGCTAAAGGGAACAAGCAGGTAAGAAGGAAAGCAGAGCTGCTAGTGTGAGTACAAAAAAGGAGATGCAGACACAGAGGGAGTCAGTGCTCGCAGCAATAAGAAACTAATCTCCCCCTATTTAGGTTGTCTTATAATGCCAGCAATAATTATTGAGCCTATCCACCACTTCTTTTCATTTTTAACATCCAGTAAACTTTTCTCTGTGTGTATGTGTGTGTGTTTTTAATTATTATTTTATGGAGGTGTACACTTTTCCCTTAATATATCACTCTTCTATTTGTAACAATGAAAATTTTTTAATTGAAGACCAGTCTTGAGCCATGGCAGTATAAAATGTATTGCACCAGCTGATACAGCATGCCCCTAGATCAGTTTTGGGAAAACAATAATCTCTTTTCTTGCCTAAAACAAGAGCAGCAAAACTGAAGCTGCTTTTCAAGGTTAGGAATATTTCTTAAAATTTAACCTAATTAGGACTTCATTTAAGAAAATCTGACTAAAATGGCCACAGTTACAGTGCAGGAGTATATTGGCAATGGAGAGTACACGTCTCCTCTACAAATCACTTTTACAGCCACTAACTCCGACACTGAAGACAGTGTAAAAACTTTTGTTTTTCTGATGCAATGTAGATTGGCCATATTTAAAAAGGTGAGAAGGAACTGGATTGAACACTCCTATAGATGTGACTGATGTAGCTCTTCCTCCCGAAGAAATGTTTTTATTTTGGGAAATGCGTGCTTCGGCAATTCCTTCCCCTTGCTGCAGAAATGATATGAATCCATTTTATTATTATCACAAGTACCTCATAGGGTCACATAAAGTTCCTGCCAGTCCTATTTGGGGAAATACGAGTAGCCCTGTGTGCATCTGGTTAGAGCTCTTCATATTTTATGGCACAAGCATATCATGCACAGCTAAAAGAAATTTTTACTCAGACGGTGATGCTTCTCTTGTAATTGCTCTTGAAAAAGCACTGATAGATCCATGTGAGTTCAGCCTTCTGTGGAAAACAAACCCTTGTTGCAGCAATCACAGGACATTTATAATTAGCTTAATAAAGTCTCTTTGTTATATTGTTCTACAGATAGAAATACTGTCCTGCAAAATGACAGTTTTGAGTTGCAATTTAGAATTTAGTATAATCTTGACACAGCAGAGAGAGGACATTAATGTGAGTTTACTGTGAAAGAGTAGCACAGTGATGGTGACCAGGTGGAAAAACAATTAGCCGTAAACTGAGAGGGCAGTGACATACATCCTTTGCATGTGCTGCACTACACCTTCACATTTTTGTTGGGTGCTGATAAAAATGTAGTTTCTCATGCAATGCATGGTATAACTGTCCCCCGCCCGATACTACAAGGCCATCTTCTTTTGTGCACCTGCAGTTATATGCAAAAAAATTCATGAGCATATACATACATCTATAACTTGTCCACCTATCAATTTATTTTTTCCAATTATGATGGCAAGCACAAATTTTAAAAAATAAGATCAGTCCTCTGATAAGATGGCTGACAATGTACCATGCGTCTTTACTACATGTTTAAAAAACTCCTTTGTGAAATTGCCTTGCGTTATAGACAAAGCAATCTAGTCCTAGAGTATAGGTTACACAAAAAAGAAAAACCAAACCCTCTAATGATTCACCTCCTACTTCACCTCCTCATCACTTTGCTTTACAAAAGTCAGCAAGAGCTATTTCCAGAGTGCTGTCAGACACATCAAAGTGACATCAGCAAATACTCAATTATTACTATAAACGTAAATTGCAGAATTGTATAATGGTTTGGATTGGAAGGGACCTTAATTATCATCTAGTTCCAACCCCATTGCCATGGGTTAGGACACCTTCTACTAGACCAGGCTGCTCAAGGCCCCATCCAACTTGGCCTTGAACACTGGCAGGGATGGGGCATCCACAACTTCTCTGAGCAACCTGTTCCAGTATCTCACCACCCTCAGAGTAAAGAATTTCTTCCTAACATTTAATCTAAAGCCACCATCTCTCAGTTTGAAGCCATTCCCCCTTGTCCGGTCACTCACTACATGCCCTTGTAAAAAGTCCCTGTCCATCTTTCTTGTAGGCTCCCTTCAGTACTGAAATGAATAGATCACCCACCCCCTGGCATAGCTTAAGGCTGTGTCCTCTCACGCTGTCACTAGCTGCCTGAGAGAAGAGACTACACCCTCCTGTCAGGCAGTCGTAGGCAGCGGACCGTCAGGGGACACGGCCGCCGCCGCGCTGCCCTCCCGGCCCGGGAGCCCGGCTCCCGCGGCGGGGCGGGAGCGCTGCCGCAGGGCCTCATGGGAGCTGTAGTTCTCTGCGCTCCCGCCGGCGGGCCGCGGGACGCTGAGAGCTCCCGGAGTGCTTCGCGCGCAGCGCCGGGCGGCGGGGGAAGCGGCGAGCCCGGGGCGGAAGCGGGCGGACTACATTTCCCGAGGTGCTCCGCGGCCGGCCCCCGGCGGGCGGGCGGCGGGGCCGCGCGGCGGTTGAATGCGGGCGGGCAGAGCGGCGCGATGGAGCTGTCGTCGCTCGTCAGGAAGCTGGGTAATGGCTCCCTCTCCCTCCCGGCCCCTCCGCCCAACCTCTGGGGCTCTGTGCAGGGGGCAGCGTGCGGCCCGGCGGTGCTCTGCGGGAGCCCGGCCTCCGCCGCCCCCCGCCGCTCTTCTGCCTTTTGCTCTTCTATTCCCTGCAGACGTGGAGGGGGCGGCGGCGCTCCCCTGGGGGAGATGTTTCCCTAAGGAAATGCCAAAGGCTTCCCCTTCAGCTATGGAGCCTTTCGATTCAGTGGGCTTGGGTAGTTTTCTGTCCGGTTGGTGAGTTCGGGGCAGCTTTCCGTAGTCTCTACATACTCTGGTAGAGGTTCCGGCACCGGGTTATATATAGCTCGTAATGTCTCACCGCTTTATAATCATGCAAACGCACTTCATTAGATTATTGCTGGTGAGCGTAATCGTGTTTGTCTTCCTGGTAACCACAGTACTGACAGCATGAAAACCCACTGTTTTTTGCAGATCTCTGTCACTATTCTGTTCGTCCAAATAAGAAAAAAGTTATGTCAAACAATTTTATTGGTTTCTTAATCCCTTTTCTTGGGCAGGTCATGAACTGACAGAGATAAGAGAGCGATCTCTGAAGACTATTCTGTTTAAATTAGATCACAACTTGATTTCCTATGCTGATCTGGTCCATGAGAAAGCACTTTTTCGTAACCTTTTGGAGTGGTTCAATTTCCCAGTCGTACCAATAAAAGAGGAAGTATTAAATTTTGTGAACAGTCTGATCAAGGTATGACATATTAACATTGTTTTATTTTTAAACTATATGTCTTTAGAATGCCAAAGCTAAATAAAGCTGGATATTACTTGACTTTGTAGCTCCATGTAACGAGATTTTTAGTGTTTTACAAAGGCAGGAATAATAAAGCCACTGTGTGTAGACCAAAATTAAAACAATTTCATGAAATTCAAGTAGGTCAGAGAGATAGCTGAGAAAATATTTTTTCTATCTGGGTTTCTGCTTTAATTTCTCTGCTTCTTCAGTTTCTCATGTAGTACTTAATTTTTAACTTGGAACATGATTTGCAGCTAAGCATTTGCATTGTTCCTGGGAAGTAAAGATTTGAACATTGGTGCAAATAATTTGAGAAAATGTTACAGAAACTTCAGATATCTCAGATTTTTACATTTTTGTGTTTTAATCACTAAACTGCAGTGATGCAGAGTAAAAGAACAACCCATCCTTGATACTGATGGATGGATGTCATGGTTTAACCCCAACCAGCAGCCCAGCCCCATGCAGCTGCCTGCTCACTTCCCCATCAGTGGGACTGGGAAGAGAATTGGCATGGTAAAAGGGAGAAGACTCATGGTTTGAGACAAAGACAGTTTAACAGGGAAAGCAAAAGCTGCATGCACAAGCAAAGTAAAACAAGGGATTAATTCACCACTTCCCATGGGCAGGCAGCTGTTCAGCCACCTCCAGGAGAGCAGGGCCCCATCACACGTTAAGAGTGACTTGGGAAGACAAATACCATCACTCCAAATGTCCCCCCCTTCCTCCTTCTACCCCCACTTTATATACTGAACATGATGCCATATGATCTAGAATATCCCTTTGGTCACTTTGGGTCACCTGTCCCAGCTGTGTCTCCTCCCAACCTTCCATGCACTCCCAGACTCCTTGCCAGCATGACAGTATGGAAAGTGGAAAAGCCTTTGGCTCCACATAAGCACTGCTCAGCAATAACTAAAACATCTCTGTACTATCAACCCTGTGTTCAGAGCAAATCTGAAACACAGTGCCATGCCAATCACTGGGAAGAAAATTAACTCTACCTCAACACAGTGGTCTAAATGAATAAAGGCAAAAAGTAACTTAAAACTTGGAATTCTTTTCCTTCTTCCCCGTGTTGTTCTCTGTCCCCCACCCTCATACAGAGACCTTAAGATTCTTCAAACTAACTTTGTCAGTTATTTGTCTTAATGTAGCATCCACCTGCTGCCCAGAAAATGATTGGAATTGGTGCAGTGGAATTTTTCTCTCAGCTTCGCTCCGATGTGGATCCAAACTTGCAGGCCATAATTGATGGGATTGTGGATGGACTGTTTTTTCTTCCTTGTGAACTTCCTTCTTGTTCTTTATCAGTATGTTACCAAGCTCAGTCTCAGCCTTCACTAAATCAACCAGGTAAATTACATATTTTGAACTGTAATTTATATTAAATTAAAGTAAATGAAAAGACTATGAAAAGCTGATGTTTTCAGGCATAGTAGGCAAATTATTCCTGAGAGATCAGTGAAGTGTGTGGTAATCAGATTCTGCCAGAGACAGTGTGACCTTAGCTAAATCACCTGGTGGCATTCCTGTAATGGAATTCCCTATCCATCTCCTCAGTGTATAATGTCTGTTTTCTGTAATGTACAAAGAGCATGACACAACTTCCAAGGACAGCGTTATGGCAGCGAGTGTAGCAACTTCGAATAAATCTGTAATTTAGCCAGTATGCGTTGCTGCTTTTTTTTTGTATAGTAGGCTTTATCTTGGAAGGCAATTCAAATCTTACAAGAAAAAAAAAGAAGAAAGAAGTAGTAGATCCTAGTACAATGATTTTTAAAACTACAGTAGTTATATGCACTATCTACTTAGTATTGGATAAGCATTTGTCGCAGAAAAATACATAAATATTCTTTAAAATGTCACATTATTTATGAAGTGCTATTGCTTGCATCTGTTATCTACCTCATTATCTCTCTGTTAAAATGATTTACAGTGCCTCTTAGGTGTAGTCTAACCCATGTGGTTCTCCTCTTCTGCCTTAAAAATTTTCAAACAGAGTTTGGAGGAGAAAATTACATGTCACTGAAGTCTTTACTTCATCCTCCTGGTTATTGTGGGAGAGACACTGCTGTTACACAATGCACATAGTAGTAATGTCACTCTGTCACTCATACTGTGTCGTGTCAGAGATAAAAGTAATTTTTTGGTAGTTTCTGCAGCCTCTCCAATACTTGGAGTTTTAGTTCACTAGAACTATGTTGTGCCTGGTGATTGATTTTTAATTTTTTTTCCTTCCTGGGCACACATATGGGCAGATTTTTACTTAATGTGTCTACTGTATGGGGAAGAATAATCTTTTACATGTGCATTCTTAAATTATATCTCTCTGAAACTATGCAATGAAGTTAGTTATGCTGTAAATTGTATGGATGTGAGGATGGAATAATCTTAATGCATCCAAACAGGAGTGTTTTATTTTTCTGTCTGTTTCAACTTCAGTTACTGGGAAAAATTGTAAACTAATAACCTGGCATTATCTATTTTGATCCTTTGAACCAAATGTTATGGTCTGAGGAGATTTAGCCTTAACATTTCTTGTGTATATTTTTATACAGCTTGCATATGAATGATATGTTGCAATATACATATTATATACAAATGGGCAACTAACTTTTCAGGTGACCGAAGAAGACAACAGTTTTGGTAGGGAAAGGTTTTAAATAATTAATTTCAAAGTTAATTTTATTACTACATGGGTAGATTAAAGGAAAACCTTCTATTTGGCCGCCAGTTCTCCATCAGACAATACATTTTGTGTAATTGTTTTTGATATTGTTTGTATGGTATGCATGGTGTAAGAAAATGGAAAAAAAGCGCCCTTTATGGTTTTAGAATATGATTATAAAAAATAAATGTTGACATGCTATCTTTCTCCATTTTTCTGATCATCTGGGACTATTTTAACCTATTAAGGAAACTGATTTAAAACTCAAGGGCAAAAGGGAGGTAGTTAAGGAAAAGCATGAAAATAAATTGAGTTTTTTGTGTGTGTGCATTTTTTAAACTTACCCCTTTTTATTATTTTAGTTCTGCATCAAGAGGAATTATTCACTGGATATTTTTGTCAAAGTAGAAGTCATCTGCCGCAGTTAGAAATACCTCCCAAAAGAACAGTTGGTATGTGTAGTTATAAAAGAATATGTTAATTACAGAAGGAGCTTAGAGTTGTAATTTAGATGGAATTCCATTACAAATGTGGATAGCAAAATTGGCTCTCCTTTTTCCTATTGTTATTCTGTGAAATCTAAGACCACAGAAGCTACAATTATAATGCTTATAGAAATGGCATTCATCTTAATAGATATTTCCTTTCTAGTAAATAGTGTAGCTCTTTGGAATATCTAACATGTATTAAATGTGCTACAATTTTAAAAATTATTTAAATTGCCAGTGTTTTTCAGATGATCTGTGTTTCATAATCAGAAGTGGCTTAAAGGTTTAAGTACCTTTTATTTCAATGAATCTTAGTCTGAATACCTTTCTTCTTTTTCTAAAACTGGTTTAGGTGCTTTAGGAATCTTTGCCTTGTGTTTGAATGAAAACCAGTGTTATGCTTTGGTTTTGGTCAAATGATGTGAAGTGTTTCAGTGACAGGAACAGATCAATAATATTTTGACAACTCTTTCCTTTAGTAGCAGTTCACAGGAGAGTGTCATATTTCAAATTCAGTGTGGTGCTGAGATTTAGATTATAAAATACGACTTTGCAGTCACTGTACGTAAATCACCAGTTGAGTTTTTTAATAGTGTATCAGCTAGCTTAGCAATTGCACAATAATTATTATAAACTTTTAAGTTAAAAATAGCTTTGAAGATATTTTCATTAAAAAGTTATTGTGTGTCATAATTTTGTAAGAGCAATAATTTCTACTGCCTAAAGAATAAAAGCATGAGGTCAGTTTTCCATATTTAGAGATCATGCTAATGGATAAAATATTCTTTAGTAGCCGATCGAAAGTATAATTTGATTCAAAGCATGATGGGGGGTTTGAGTATTCTTACACTGATGCTGTGTTTGTTATTTTGCTAAAACTTTCTTCAATAAACATATTTCACTTAGATTTGACTTGCTCTTAGTGGTATTTTGGTATTGCTGAAAACTCTCATTAGAAGCACTTGAGTTTGTGCAAGTCTATACTAAAAGGCATTTCTGTAGAAGATAGTATATTGTATATTGTTCTTAAGATTTTGACATTGCCTTGGATGTATACAATATAATAGTTCTATAAAATATATTCCAAAACATCTGCTCTGTTTTTTTGCAGTGAAATGCTTGAAATTTTCCACATTTCCTTGGCTAACTCTGACTTCAACAGATAGACATGTTCTTTCATCAAATGAAAGGTGCAGTAATAGAAACATTACAATTCGTTTGTAGTTTTTATTTTTCAGGAATAGTGGCTGTAAATTTCTGTCCTTCTGCATCATAAGGCTGTTCCTGTAAATAACCTAATGAACTAATTTTTCAAAAATGGTAAAGCTGTGCTGAAGTTGGGCACTGTCGCTCTCCATTTTTTGTGTTTAAATCAGACTACATTTGGGATTCTGTTCATGACACTTCAGTCTGTGGTTTAAATTTCTTAAGTGGATCAAAGATTTCATTCAGCTAATAATAGAAGAAGCTCAAATGAAATAATTCTTTACTTTACCTCGTTGACCAGTTGTAAGGAAAATCCATACTTTCAGTAGTTGCTTAACTAAGTTTAGGCCAATAATTTTAGGTACAGGGCCTTATCCAGGCATTTAGTCATTCCGACTGTCTTTCTGAAGTGATTTTTTTTCCTTTAATTTAGAAAAATGGTGTTTTAAGTGCCCCAAGGAAAAGTTCTGTCATTGGGATTCCTTATGAGTTGACATAGAGCTGTGATAGATTTCTAGCATTTTTTTTTTTTTGTGTTTGTGTTTTCCTTTTGAAAGATATCTGAAGCTGGAGAACCTCTGTAATATTTAATTTCCTTTATGCCTGAGTATAGAAAAAGATCACAGATTTGTAACACTGGACATACTTGATTTTTTACAATAGTTTCAGAAACAGGGGTTTGTGAAACAATTTAAAAAGTGAAATAGACCATCTTAAAGATCCTTATTATTTACTAATATGCATCTTAGAGAATAGCTAATAAATTTCTCCCTTTATGGAATTTCCCACATATGTAATTCAAGTGCTTTGAAGTTAGACATGAATTTCAGTAATGAAAGAAACTTTCTGACTGGTATGAGTTAAATTACTTGCCATATACCACTAAGATAATTGCTAGCTTCACCGGGAATTTCCAGTAGTTCTACTTTTAATTTCAAATTCAGAATCAATAAAGTTATTTCTCTTTTTTGAACCTAATTTTACATGTGGGAATTGAGTTTGTTCTTTATTGTATATAGAATTCACATAGCTAAGGAATAATTCTACCTAAAAATGATATGACAGTAGAATTACAGAGGTTCTTTTCTTTAGATTCCTCAGTGTTGTGATGATAACTTTCTTGTAAAGACTTGTTCAGGCTAATAATTTCTGGTTGGTTTTCTTTTAATCTTAATACATATTTAAATATGAACTTTTAGCTCTTTGAGAAGTAACAACCAAAGTTTAATTTGGAATACATGTGAGCTTCTTCAGGATGTGATTATGCAAGATTTTCCTGCAGAGATCTTCCTTCAAAGGCCAAAGATTGTACAGGCAAGAATTCACATAAAGTTTAAAGTTTTTGTTGTGCTGTGGTGTAAGTTGTGCCAAGGATGAATTGATGCAAATAATTCAATTTGTTTCTAAACAAAATAGTTAAACCTTTATACTAACTATGTGTGTAGGAAAGGGGACACTGGCTACATATTGTGGTTTGAAAGTTTTTGGGTTGTAATAATGTATATTGCTAATCAGTAATGAAGTGTTTTCTTAAGTAATACTTTGTTTCTTCTGGATAACTTTGTGTCCTTGCTGTATGCACACCCTCTAATGGGTTCCCCTAATGAAAAAAGTGACTTTGGAAATGTGAAACTTGGCTTTTTCCTTGGGCTTGATAGTCTTGTGTCCAGTAAGAAAAGAGTAGTTGAGCCTATTTATTCTTTGCTGTGATTTTGAAAAACACTTGGAAACATTTGTGAACTATATTTAGTGCAAGACTCTCGCTGGCACGGTTGTTCATGAAGGTGACGAATGTTCAGGTCTTGGTGTTGGTGGTTTTGTCTTTGCAGAGCCTTTTGTCTCTGCTAAATCTGGCTTTTGGAGGAGATGGGAGACACCGGTTGGCATTGCAGGCTGTGTCGTGCTTGCAACAGCTCTGCATCTTCTTGAGAAGTAGGCTTAACTTCCATAGAGATCCAAGTTTTTCTTCCTCAGAGCAAGGTAGGTATTTTTAAGTATTTGAGATACTGCTGTTTTAACTATAGTTAAGATTGTCTAAAATAATTATAGAAAAAACCCAAACCAGAAAACAACCTTATAAAAATGTGGTCTTGTGAAACTGTTTGCTAAGGGAATGCTGTTCAGTACTATTAATGTTAATAAAAAAATGTTGAGTACTTGCATTGTTTTAAGTACTTATTCAGTTTTAGTTTCCTGTGATTCCACATTCAGTAACTTTACCCAGCATCCAATTGTTTCTCTGTCAGCAGAAGAGGGATTTTTAACTAAAATTAAATTAAATCTGTAAAATAAAAGTGGGCAGAGTTTCAGAAAAGTTTTCAAGCTATTAGTACTTAACAATGTAGTTACTAATTTCATGAGCTATGTGAACTTTCTTTTTTTTTATGCTGATGGCTAAAAATAGTTTAATCATTGTTTTGAATTTTGCAGTCATTAGGGCTGCTTCACAATGTTCTTAATGCTTAAATGTTGTAGCTTTAATGATGTAGATTAGTTATAATGGTTTTTTTGTTTCCATTTTGTCACTTGAATTGAATCAACTTTGTTTCTGTAAATTTGTAGTCTGTTTCTCTACATAAGATTGCCACTATATTTGGTGTCTTAATAAATTATATTGGCGGCGAATTCAGTTATAACATCAACAAGTCAGATACCCTTACCCAGACACTATGTTTCTGTTTTTAAAAGTCAATATTTATGATTCAACTGGAATTTTTCGTGGCTTTTGCCTTGGAATTGGGTTTCCAAACTCTGCTGCTTGCCAGTTATAAGTTGTTCTAGGTCATCAGTATTTACTTGGTATTTTCCCATGTCCTACACCTTAGTTACTTTTGCTGTACACTAAGTAGTATCTTTCAGAGTAATGGCTTCCACTAAAGGAAAATATATGCTTTGTGTTACATAAAGGCACAGCTTCCCAGAATTCATCTATATCTTACTGTCAAGAAGCAAGAGGTGCTCCTTGTTCTCAGAATCCATCACCTGGAAGTAGCAGCCCTCGGCCCTCTGTAATTGGACGGACAGTTCAGCGTCCTAGAGGAGATGGTCAAGATTGGGATGCAGTATCTTCTAGGTGAATGAAACAGTAAATAACGCTTCAATTAAAAACATACTAATATAGGATTATATGATCAGCTCCTTGTCAGTGTGTGGGATGATGCAAGGATTTTGGTAACTTCTGAAGATTGAAACCATGTTTATGAATTAAACCATTCTTAAAGTGGTATTTAGAATACATAAAATCATTGCCACAGTTTGTACTCAATCACCGTTTTAAACAAAATCTCTTTGTATTGATTGTAACTGCTTTTGCATGCACAGAAAAGCCTTTATTCAGTCTATTGCTGGAAAGTCAGGGATTTTTCTTTTTTTCAGCAGATGACCTCATAAGTTCTTTTAAGTGGAATGGCCATCCTGTAGGTAACAGTGTACAGTATTGTCAAACATGCTGTGCTGCATAAAGATTTCTATTGAAGTCTTTAAAATTTGTTGTTAAATGTGACAACAGATTTCAGTTTTATAACCTCTAAAACTTTGTCAAGATCTTATATGAAATTATGAATTGTCTGTATACCCTCAAAATGTAGAAGTTTTTGTGTATGGTTTTGTTGCACATCTTGACACAACAGACTTAAAGCTGCTGTTCAAGTACCAATGTCTCACAGTACGTGAGATTTTAAAAGTCCTTGTAAATCCTTACTGTGTGCTTGTTGGTAGTTCTTTTGAGTTTCTGTGATGTATGGGCTTAGCGATTGAATAAATCCTAGGTATCCAAATAGACTGTGATGAGAATAGCTCAATTGTAAATACATCTTGACAGTCATTATATTAAGAAGTTATTTTTACTCAAGTCTAATATATAAATATTTTATCACATAACTAATATGGCACTGTTAATGAATTCCAGGCTTTATGCCTTCTAGGACCTGGCCATTTTCCCAAGCTGAACAGTTAACAGTTTAATAGCAGCTGGTGTATATTGTGCAAGAGAGAGTGATGGCCTGGCTGTCAGTCTAGAAATGAAAGCTGCATAAGAATAAGCACCAGTTAGGGCAGTGATGAGATGTGTAGAAACCAGGGACTGCTAATAGGACGATATTATGAGCTGTTCATGCCTGCACACTTTTATCTTGCATCCTGTCTGCTGCAGTAGACTTACTCGCTGCCCATGGATCTCATTTCTTACAAAGATATAATTTAGCCCAGAGGTAGCATAAGGAACAACATGGTGTGGAGTAGAAGATATGATAGAGGGAAATGACAGTAGTGTTGATTGCTGATTTTGATAAGGAGGAGTTGCTTTTAGTGAACCATGTCTTTTTCAACATAATTGTAATGTAAATTTGTTTATTGCTATTCTATATGTAACTCTTCTTTTTCCTTGTTCTTTAATCTTGAGACTCTTCAATCTATCTGTTTGTCTATTTCAAATTCTGCCTGGAAACTTAACCTATCCTCTTCTGAATTGCTTTTATGATTGATACCTCTCCTTCCTTTCCCTCTGGTAAGTGCAGCCAAACCCCTCTACATATTGGTGAATTCTTCTGTTTTGCTTGTAGTTTTCTGTTGACCTCTTAATCACTTGGCATTTAATTTCTTACAGACATCTTTGACATTTAATTAGACAGTCGAATGTAACACAGTCATGCCACAATTTAGTTTCTTCAGCTTGTTTAATAATAAAAAACAGAACCAAACAAAAACAAGTTGTAAGTCATACAGGTTTTTAAAGCAAATTAAGATTGCTGAAAGTCATTTGGGATAAGAAAACTTAAAAAATATGTTCTGATTTTTGTTAATTATAATGCTGACATTGGAATTAGATTATTGTTGAAAACAGTAGAAAAATAATACAGTTATGAACTATATATTATTCATAATACATGAACTATATATAATATACAATAATATATTCATGTATCATATATAAAACATTTAATAATTAAAATATGTACATAATTTAATTGCACTGTGTATATTTTGTAATATATTTATGATTACACTTAAGACTTTCTTGGGCAAGGGAATATTTTCTGTTTTACAGTGGACAAGGTAGTCCTAGGGATTTAACATAGTGCATACTTCTTAATTTTCCTTCTAAGGATTCTTGTGGCTCGCTGTATAGAATAGTTTAATATAGTAAGTATCATTCAGGCTGAAATTTGATTTAGTTAGTGGTCTTGCTTCAAGCAGCTGATAGAATTTGTTCATTTAAAAAAAAAAGTTTCAAATCAACTGATATTTCTCATGTAGTATTGTATTCATTGCATGTGTATTTCTTCCAGTACACAGTGCTAAGTGATTTTGAAGATGACTGCCAAGACATTAGGCATTCACTTGTGATGCTACCAGTTCTGACATTTAAAAAAACCACCAAATTGCAGCCCTGATGGATAGCAGAGAAAGATTGGGATACAAGGACAGATATGCTTAAGGCAGGAGAACATGAAAATACTTAATGCTATTTTTAACATCTGTACATATGTGTTTTCTCTTTGCAAGAGTTAACTATGGTTTTTTGGTTTTTTTTTGTTTTTTTTTTTTTTAAATTTTGTTTGCTTGTTGTTTTAAGTGGAAACAGTACTCAAGCAAATGCAAACTCCAGAATCTCTCTGCATTCACCATTTGATGTAGGACATATTGACCTGCCAGATATTGAAAATGAGGACACTTTAGAATTACAGATGAAGCAGCTTAGCCTTCCTCAGTTCTGTGTTTCCATCTTGGAAAATGCAATACCTCTTTTAAGAACAGGTGAGAAAGTTTTGAGTTAAGTATTTAACTTATGTGTCTTTCCCATCCTTAATACAAACCTCTTAAGAAGTTGGTGTTATGAGGTGAGTACTTCAAATAAATAAAGCACAGATGATTACTGATGTACTGTGGCTGGGTGCAACAGATCTTTTCTAAGGACTTTGTTCCGGTCACAGGGCTTGAATCTGCTGATTGATTTCCAGAATTGCTTCAGATGTTTTAAGTACTTTTCACTGACAGTGGCAAGAAATGAGTATGTGGTGAAAAAATGGTGTGGCAGGATAACATGTCATTCAGGATGATGAAAAAATAACCACTCCTAACCACAGGTTAGGTTTCTTTGCTCCTGTTCAAGAAATAATAAACAAAAGTTCTGGTGAAAGGCTTGTTTTTATTTTTGCAAATGCAGTTACACATGGTTTAAGAAACATAAGTAAAGATGGCCTAATTGCAATTATGTTCTTTCTTTTAATTTATTGAGGTTCTAAATTGCAAAGCACTTTTGGAGAACAATCTCTTTGCTTCTAGGTTGTCTAAAATAATATTTAGTTGTGAAACATAATGTAATTCAAAACAGGTATTGGTAAATGTGGTAAGGTCTTCAAATACAGGAGTTGGAAATATGCATCTATCTGTGACTAGGATGCTAAAAGTTAGATGCTTCAACTTATAAAAATTCTATGAAATATGTATGAAAATTATTCAGTTCTCTTTTTTTGTTATAAACCAACTAAAATGAATTAAAGTTTTGTTTTCCTCTTTCAGAATAGTGATATTTAAATATTAATTAGTCACAAGAACATTCATGACTTCTAGCATCTTTTATTTATAATGTAAAACTGTAGAAAATGTATTTTCTATCTTTCCCATTTCTGGCGCCTGTCACTTCAAATCTGCAGAGTTAAAAGACAGTTTTTCTACCTTTCAAGATTCTTTCTTTACCCCTTATCATAGGCCTAAAATAGTTTCACTTTCGGTAAAGTTGATCTGTCTTTGTTTATCTTCCCCTCAGGATTTTCACACTTTTTAAACTCTGCTAGGTGATATTTCTTCATTCTTCTGCTGTGCTGTAATGAGACACAGATTGTAAGGAAACTAATATTTTTATCCTGTTCTTGTTGATCTGAAAGCCTATGATCTGAAGGCATACTGTGAGACAGTGTGATATTGTGAGACAGTGACACACAGTTTCTCATGTGGTGATATTTTGAGTTGTTATCTTCACTAAAATAAACAGGGATTTTTATGAACATCATGGTATAGTGTACATTTTATTCTAGATGTTTAAATTACTGGGTAAAGGAAAACCAGTAAGCTTATTGTAAAATTTGCTGCCTTTTATTTTGCCCTGTAATGTGTATTTTAGTTAAGCTTAAATTCTGTTCCTTGTGGAGATGTTCATTGGAATTATTCTTCTTTTGTGCAAACCTGCCTTGTGAGTGAAGTCATTGCAGAAATCAGTAGCAGTGTGGGGTTTTTCGTTTTGGTTTGGTGGGGTTTTGGTTTTTGGGTTTTTTTTGTTAAAATGGAGAAATTTATTAAGTTAAATTGGTAGCATTTTGCCTAAAATAAATGGAAAACAGCACTCCTGTGAGACAGGTAAAAACAAGCTTTCAAAAACGCCTTGTACAATTCTCTGTCGTATGCTCACCCAATCTGATCACTGGAGCTTCAAATTGCACAAGCTGTGGTCATTATCACTACATAACTAGTCACATACACAGATATAAATTTTTTCCTCAAGTATATCAACAAGGCTTGTGCAGTGTGTAAAATTTACAAGATTTACAAGAGATTTTCTAAGTTACAGAGAAATTAATGTTTAATTTTAACGAACAAGTAGAGCTTTATCTTTTTTGAACAGATTTTGTTTTGAGGATTTTGAAGAATGCAGAATTTTTATCTTAGTTAAAAAATACTTTGAAAATTCAATGATGTTGTGTGAAATCCATCTATGGTTTTAAATAGAAACATACCATCAGCAAGTAACTAAGCCAACAGTTGCACTACATGGAATATTTAAGGGAAATTGTCAGCGTATGGTTCCTTAGGATGTTAGACAGTTTTGGCATCTTCAGTTGTGTGAGGTTGAAAATATTTGGTCTGGCTCCAGATATTCTGCCTTGTTCTTCAAGAAATCTGCTATCTCCTGTGTTTTCTCATTATCTGGGGACACTAGGAGGAGGTTGATATTTGTAGTAAATGTAGGCTGTACGTTTCTAAGATCAGGCCAAGTTTCTTTGTGGCCACATATTCACACTTAAAATTGTACAAAGGATAAAAGTCTCTAATAGACCAGATTAGGCTTGTTATTAAGAGACACTCAGGAGAAGAAATGAAAATAAATAAATATTAGCCTAAAAGCAAAGGGGAAACTGTAATGGAGAACTGCACAAGTAAATAAAGTGGGTATTTATCTCCTTATCTTTCAAAAGATCTCAAACAAAATAATCTCTGAAGAAAAGCACTCCTATACAAAAATTGCAGATTAATGGCATTAGGTAATATATACAGAAGATTTGTAACACAGCTGTCCTGATGGGGGAAATTAGTGACTTTATTAGGTATTTTAAAAAGGTTCAGTAATCAGATTTACAGCTGTAGTTAAGTTCATTATTATTATCTTAAATAATTTTACCACAGGTTTTAAGGAAATGCAGTTTTTTTCCAAGTATACAGTTGCATTAATATGTCATGATTTTGGCTGGTTGTTGTCTTCTGTGATTCAGAGCTATTAGTGATTGAGGACAGTTAACATTAGTTTCGTAGAAGCATATAGGAAAATTAAAATACCAGAATTTCGTATTTGGACTAGCCTCTTGTTTAAGGTGGTGTCTTCTGAATATCAAAATATAATATTTTGTCTGTATTTGAATTTATCCTCTCATTTGTGTTCATAGGCAGTAGGAGAGTGACAATGGAAGTTCTTGAATTGCTTGTTGAAGACATGTTCCTTATTGGTGATGCTATTTCTGAAAATGTTTGGGAAGATGACAGCCTTTTTGCATTGGAATTGGTAAGGTTCCTCAGGCTTTGATCAGCCATATTGGTCTCCTTTTATAAGCTTCTGACATTTTCTGCAGTGATTCATATGTCTAAGCTTCTGCTGAACTGTGCTTTTGAAAATTTTAAGTTGTTTATTGCTAGTTCTATTGATGACATAATTTTTTTAAATGTGAGTTCTTTTACCAGACAGTACTTGGAGTTTCACCTCAAGAAACTAAGCAGCCATTTAGAGAAATACACTTGAGGAAGGGGATCTGAGGAAAAAGCACTGACTACAAATGTTGGGAACCAATTTGATGTAAATAACAACTTTTCCGTTCTTTACTCCTTATAAACTAACTATCTGTTTAAAATTAGGGACATAACTGTTCAGATCCAAGACTGGAATTCTAATATACATACATTCTATTCATTTCCTACACAGAATCTATAGATGCCTGCACAAATTTCAGATATCCTTAACAATGTTGCCTAGCTGGGAAAGATGGGAGAGGCATTTTTGGCCCAGCAGAGATTCAGAGCAATACAGTGCTGCTGACCAAACAAATTAAATTGCTCAGTGTAGTCAAGAGTTGTTATATGCATGAATTATAAAATTAATGAATAACAGATAAAATAACTATGGCTGACTTGCTTTTTTGAAGACAAGTGAAAGCTGAAGGATAAGCTGGCATGTTATAAACATACCAGACCTGCAGACTGAAAGTTGTCTAAAGACTTGAATTAAATGTAGTCTTAAATGCACCTGACTTGTTATAGAATTTGTGAAAATACCACTGAATATGAAACAGTAAGAGCTGCAATATTAATTAATTAAAATATCTCTGTAGGCTACCCTATTGTCTATTTTATAAATGTTAACAATTGTATTATTTATAGGACCTATTAACAAATGAGTTTTTTTTCTTTGAATTTAATCTACTGATCTGTGAAAATCTATTATAATTGATTAACATCACATCAGTGCTGAAGATTCCTTGCAGAACATTTGATCTCGGAAGCTTAATATCTCTTTGTCTACTTGTTTTATGATCTGAATCAGTATATTTCATTGCCTATAAATCTATCAAACTACAGGAGAATATATCATATGTATACCATACTGATTATTATTAGTAGGATGATGTTTGTTTCCAGGCTACTAACAAACAATCCTCTGCAAATAAGGTGGATAGTGGAATACAATTATATTGGTTTTTAAAAAAAATTGGAGAGGAAGTAAAAAATCTTTGCTGTTTCCTTTGAGAATCAATAGGGATAAAAAGCTCTTTGATGCTTGCAAAGTTATTGTGAATTGGTTTGGGAAGGGTTTTTTGATTTTTCAATTTTAAAGTAAAACTTTATTAGCAGGTTCAAACCAGGACTTAATATTTCCTTATTAAAACTGAACTTCAAATAGTTAAAATTTCAGAAGTTCAAAAGTGTAGTGAGCAGAAATTAAGGAATGCGGGGAGAGAGAAAAGTGGGGGAGGGAAGGGGGGAGACCAATCAATAATGGGTAGTTACTGAACAAAGTACTCAGAACTAAAAGTGAAAGTAGACTGAGGTCTAGGGCTAATGCATAGATGACAAACACAATGCTGTGTATTTTGTACCATTTAAGCAGTTTTAGATTATTTGGCATAAATTTGTTAATGATATTGCAGGTGCTGTGTAAACTAAATATACAGTGATGTTTCATTTTTTTCTAATTTTTGTATGTCTGATTTTGTTTTCAGAAAGACAAATTGCTTCTGGTCTTGGGTTTGCTTGGAGAAACGATATTATATCACAAAAGCAATATAAGTGCGGAACAGCCCAAGGTGATGCTGGTGCATCACAGAATGGCATTTATTAGCATTTCACTCTTCACTGTTAGATTGCTGCAAGTACTTCTCCCTGTAGAAAAGGTATGTCATCACTAATAATAAGTGGATTGTCTCTTGGTTTTGCATTTTAAGAGGGCAGAAAGAGATACCTTCCTCAGGGATTAATGCTGAGAAAATGGCAACTTGGACAGAGAAATTAATTTGATTTGCACTGGGTGATGTAGGATCACAGATGGCAACTTTGTCCATTCTTCAGTTACCAGTGTAATCTGCAGATTTCAAATCTTAAAAAACCACTTTTAATACAGTTTTTAAATTAGTTTTTGAAATTTATTGTTCTTTTCTCTCCTGTACTGTTTTTTACTGATGCAACGTATGGTTTGCAAAGCACTGCTGCCCCCTGCTTATTTATAGTATGTATGCAAGTAAGACTAGAACTACATAACACGTAAAATCATCACTCTTAATCTGATGGAATGTAGTAAGCAATCACTTTTGTAAAATTTCCGAAAATTCAAAATTTCCATAAATTTCATAAATTTCATAAGTGATTTTAATTGTTCTTTGAGTCCAGTGCTTTTTAAAAGAAGTTCTGTTGTAGCTCTTGTGGTTGGGTTTTTTCTTGTTTTTTAGAGTGGAGGGATTCTTTTGTTTATTTCACATGGGAAGGTCTGATGAAGTTTGTGTGTGATGGAAAGTGTTAGGTGTTTAAACCTGAATGGGTTTAAATTTTTTGGACCAGCTTTTAGTAGAATGTAGCTTTTCTTAGACATTATTCAATTGGAGTCAAAGATTGATTTTCAGTTACAGGATTTTTGTCACAAATATTAAATATTGTACCTGAAAATAAGTGTGGACATGCTAATCTAATGAATTGTTACAATTTTTGTCTTTTATGTTCTTGTGTACCTAATAGGAAGTTTCCATTCTGTGTATAGCAGGAGTTGGAACAATGTTACTGTATTTGAGGTCAAAATTTTAGTTGAAGGAATGCACGCTTGAAGTTAAAATAAAAACCTCAAACCAGCAAGAGAAATCCCAGTCCTTAGCTTGCATTATGACCCTGTGGAATTGTAGACAGCTTTTTATTACATACAGAAATAATTGTGGTCTGTGTGTTCTCTGCCATCTCGTGGTCAGACAGTAAATTGACTCCGGCCAGCTGTGTTTATGCTGTGCCTGGATCATACACAACTTTTGTGACTGGTTGCTGCTCTGATATTAGGAGTGACATCTAATTAACTATCACTTTTAACAGGAAAAAATAATGCTTCATGTAGAACTTATTTAATGAATGAAATGTGTTTCTCTAACTTTTAATTAGCAGCAATAGTGATTGTACTTGTGGAATAACTGCAAATGCTATTGTTGGTGTTACTGTATTTTCAGGCTATTATTCTGACAGTTGTTTTCTTTTTCAAAGGCGAGTAAAGTCACACAAAAGAGTTTGCTGAACGCTTTATTCCTTCTCTCACTGGATATGCCCTTCTCCCTGGAATACCCCAGCATTCATGAATCCATTGCAGCCTATCTGGAGCAGATGAGTACTGAGAACTACAGTATTTATAAACAAGTTTCAGAAGCAGCATATTCGATTGAATGCACTTGTGGCTTTATGGCTGAAGTCCATAAGGAGGTGTGAAATTTTATTATATAAAACATTCCTGTAGATGAAGTTCTTTCTTCACTGCCCTTTCTCTGTGGTAAAAATTATTGTGTAGCATAACTGAGGAAGATCCCTAAGTATGACTATTCTGTAGGATGCAAGGTGTGTTTAATTCGTATTTGTTTTCATTAATACTAGTCATGATGTTTGTAAGAAAATCTTCTCTGAAGTAAAAACAAAGAAATAAACAGTTGAAGATTGGAAGTAGGTTCAGGACCTTCTATGGGGCAAAGAAGGAAGGAGCAAATACTCTATTTATATAAATACATACATGTATATAAATATATATCTTTATATGTAATACATATTTAAATATTTATATAATACCCTATTTATTTTATATTTCTTTAAATATATAGTGTGGGTGTGTTATGTTGTCCAGGAGTTAAATATATTGTTCAGAAAATTTTAAATCCTAAGTACTATGGGAATTGCAGCTTTAATAAACAACTACTTCTAGACTGGCTGAGATTTGCATTTCACTTTGTTATGAAGACAACTGCTTTATTAGTTGAGAGATTCTAGCACAGTACTGAAATATTCTTCTCCATTATCCAAAGGGACAAGCAATTTTGCAAAATACTGCTTTCATTGATACTAATATAAATGAATAAAATACAGCAATATAAAAATAGGACTGCCTTCAATCAGAGTTAATCTATCCTTTGTCTAGGCAGGTTCTGAACTTAATAGAAGCAATACTTTGCTCATAAAATGCTATTTACAATGAAGTTAACTCCATCAAATTTAAATGGCTCATGTTTAATGTATTTGGTAACCAAATATGATGAAGATATAAGTACTTAAAAAAGAAATCTAACTTCCTCTTTGGTAGTGTTACGTTAAAAGTTTAATAGTTATATCTTTTATTATGCTTTTCCCACAAATATGCATATTGATAAAAAAAATAGTAATTTGAATAGAGTTATAGTGTTCATGCTGTGAAATGTTAGACATACATTATTCCCGCTGACTTTAATAGAAGTTTATTTGGATTCAGCAGCTGAAGGGCTTCAGCTCCCAGGAATAGGTTCTAAATTTTTTTTTATTGGAATGTATTGAGTTAGTTAATTATAAACTTCTCTGTGGAAGGCTGAACTAAAACCTACTTAATATTCAATTATGATAAATTCTGAGAGATTATGCAACAGCATTGGATACTTTTGATTTTACTAAGTTTGCTAGTTTCATTCTTTCTCTTCATTTTACTTCACAGGGGAGCAAGAATCTTTCTGAATTAGTAGAATTGGCAGACCAGGCCTTGAGTAGTCTACCCTTCCACCTACACTTTCCCTTGCTTCAGGAATTCACTCACATGTGCTCGAATATGTGAGTACATTAGTATTTAAAAATCTTCTTGAGATAATTTAATATTCTTTTTTTAATGGGTAAGGTTTCTCAAATGGAAGCTGAACTTTTTTATTCCCTGTATGAGCAATTGTTTTCTTCTAGCCATTGAATGGTCTCTTGTAACTGATTTGTGCCATTTTGTAGTGGATTTCTTGAAAAATGAATTTCAGTTGCTAAAACATTAATGCTGGTATTTTATGTACAAGCTTTTATGATTTTGTATGTAAAGTTGTTATGTGATTTACAAGGAAACAGTCTGGAACATTTTGACTTGTCTGTCAGACTTCTTTTAAATCCTTTGTCCTGAGTATATTTGTATAACTTACTTTTATTTTATTTTCAGAAATCCTAAAGGACTTTATTGTAGCTGCTTTATATTACAATACAGTATCTCATTTATTAAACAGCAAATTTTTATTGCTTTTTAGATTTTTCCATGTCTCTAGTTAGGGGATAAGTTACCTTGTGGTGTCTGGAAAAGTTTTTTCTTGAACAACAAAAATTTAATTTTATACTGATTGAGAAATTGACTTTAGGAATTTTTTTCAAAGGATACTTTATTTAAGAGTTGTCCAATAAGTGATTTTAAATTATGAAATGTAAAAAAATTTTCAGTGTTCTAATGCTTTTAGAATGAATTATTGTTTGATTGCTATTTCAGGCAACAGGAAAATTCACTTCAATTTTTTAACTAACATCAATTCACTTTGTGGTAATGAGGTGGGCTTTTACCTCTATAATGAAAAAATTCCAACAGCACAGGGTTTTTTATAATCATATATATGATCTAAGGTGTCTACTGAAGCTCGGTGGAATTTCATGTTTTTAGATGAACATAAATGTTTGTCAGGCTCTTAATTTTGAAGAGAATTTTGAAAAACTATGCTCTTTGACTATCTACATGTTTAAAAGAATATATACAAATATATACAAACCGAAAGACTGATAATATGATTTTGGCAAATATGTTGTGACCTCTGAACTTTTTTCTGTTTTTCAGAATGTATACCATTGCAGGAAGTATTTTTCAGACATTATCCTGAAATTTAACAACAAAATTTTTGTGGACATGTTTAGGTACTTTAAAATAGATTAGTTAAATTAACTATCTTTCATTTTTAGTTGGAAATCTACTGAGGCCAACTCACTGCTTCAGGCGGAGAGTCAGAAGTTGCTTCTCCATCTATTGTCTCATCCTGTGTTGAATATAAAAGTTGAAGCCTATCACTGCTGTTTGGAAGTGGTTAAGGTTTGAATTAATGCTTACTTAACACTCTTGGTATTGCACTCAATAGTGCATATTTTATTATTTCATCACTAAAAGCATTTTTAATGCAGATTCAGTTTACCATGTTATATGCTGAAAAATCAGCATAGGCCTGGGCTTGCAGTTTGCTGTTACATTCCTGGTATTAAATCTACTTTGTTAGGTTAGACTTCAGGTACTGCACTTTAAAATTATATGTAAAGAACATGTAAATCCTTTTATGTACCCCCTCTATTGTAGTTTTTTTTGTTTGTTTTCTTCGGGGGCTTTTCCCTTTTTTGGTGGGGGGAATGGTGGTGTGTGTGTGACTTGGGTTTTTTTTATACGGCTATTTTGTCATGGCCTTAGTTTTTGTAATGATAGCCCAAGGGATAAAGAGCGTGAACTTCTAAAAGTGTGGCTGGACTCTATGCTGTGAATGTCAGTGTCATATTTATCAAGTCATTTGAGGTATTCAATAATATTGGCTCACAAAATAAAAATAATTTTTGTATTTTGATATAATACTTGATTGAAATTTTTATTTTATAATGGATATAATCTGTACTTGGTGTACTTTTAGCACAATACAGTAATGTACAAATATGCTGGAGCTAGTCTCTGAAAAAAAGACCATCTTCACTGAATGACACTTATCTGTTTTTGTAAGATTTTTACCAGGCTGTTTTAGGTTTTTTGTATTTTAATGTAATGCCAAACACCATACACAGGTTTTCTAATTTATTTTCACAATTATTCAAAATAAACCCAAAATGATTTTCTATTTCTTAGTCCTGTGTAGTAACAGGAGTTTTTAATCAGTGATCCAAACAGATTGTGTTTCTTCCAGGGCTGTCATGTTTAGCTTTCAGAACTAGTCTTCCAAAGTGCATGGAGAAAGTCTTTTACTGCATGACAACTCCAGGCTGTCTATAAAACAAGATGTAGTAGTGGAGGCTGTCTTGAATTTTTAAACTAACCGACTTTATTTTTACTGAAGGACTGTTTAGGTATTCATAATGTTGCGAAGCCTGTGTCTTCAATCTGCCAGGGAGTACATTTTCTTCTACATCCTAAAGTGTTATATGAAATCTGTACATTCGGCCTTCAGGAAGATAAGAATGAGGTACTGTGTTTACTAGCTGCATTTATAAGTTCATGTGCATGCAGAGTAGGTGTTGATATTCTCCACAGTGGTCTAATGCTTACCTGAAATTTTGACTAAATGTGGTTTCTTGCATACAGAAAAGCTATGCAAATAGTAAGGTTGTAGTAAATGGAAAGGTTTTTTTTTTTTACAATGAATTCAGAGACAAGGTAATATTATGTGCATAGTATGTTATTAACTGTAATAAAGACCAATGAGAAATGAAATAAGGTATGATTTTTACTTTTTTCCTGTAATATATTCAGTCCTAGTGAAATGTGCGTAAGATGAAAAAGTATGTATGTTGCTTTACATTTATGGGAAACATGAACTTTTAAGTCTCAAGACTTTGTAAAGTGTGGTAACCTCTGAAATGGTTGAAGAACAAAAAAACATTTGAAATCTGCAAGTCTTTGTTATAAAATTGTATTTCATCACCACAAACATCTGTGTTTAAATATAGTTACCTGAGTATTATAGAAGTGTTTTGTAATAACATATTGGATATGTTATTAAAAAGACTGACAGTTTTCTTTATTAGTGGCTGTATAACTGCTACTTTTCATAAAGCATCAGTTTAATCTTTCAGGCATGGGACAAAGAGAAAAAAATTGAGAAGAGCCTTATATTTCAAGGTTAGGCTTGACATTTGCCATATAATTTTATAAAGACAGTGTTTCTCTGAAGATAGACTAAAGTGATATTAAAGGCTGTCCTTGTTGCCTGTGGTGAGAGGATTTTTAGCTCTGGCATAAAATGTAGGCTTTTAGCTGCTAAAGGTAGGTGGTTTTGCACTATGTAAGGAAGAGTTAATTCTGATAAGCTGGGCTTTTTTCCTCTGTTGCCATTGAAGTAATAATTTTAGCTTGTAAATTCTCTAATATTGTGTATTGTGCAGGTTATGTACTGGATACATCAATGCAGTGTAACTGCAGTATTATATAGCTTTTTTGGTTTTGATAGCTTCAGATGAATTATTATACAGTTGAAAATATTTGGTAGCCTTCTTAGTTTGACTGTTTGCCTCAGGAAAGTGAAATGGCCGCGTAACAGGCTTTAAGTCTCTTGTCTTCCTGTGTCTTCAGAAACATATCACAGACTGGAAATAAAATGCCCCGGAAAGGCAAGGGCAGGAAAGAAAAGAAACAGAGTTTCTTTTACCTACAGGATAGGGGGACCAATAGATGTAGAAGTTTAAGTAATGATTTATTTTATTTCAGAAAAGACAAACCAGAGTTCTGAGGGGAAAATGATTGAGTGCTATTTAGGCAGAACTATTTGTGTGTTTTCTCTTGAAGGCTTGTCTAACAACTTAATATTTACTGTAACTGACAATTTACAAGTAGCATTCTGCAGTAACAGTATTTTGTCTTTGAGACAATTTTGTTTAACAATTGCAACATTGACAAACTGACTTAGACACATCACTGGTTCCATTAGTAGTTTGTTTGGTTTTTTTTTAAATTGATCAGGTGAACTCTACGGCAAAGGCCATTCTGATATATCTGTTGCAAGGACGGTTAATGATGGAAGTATTGACTTGGAACAAGTTTATTGAGGCCCTCTGTCCTGTCATTCCTGTTTTACAGGTACTTCTAAGTGCTTTAATCTGAATTTGATGTATGAAATCGTGTATATCAGGTTAAATAACAGAAGTAGCAGATGGAAAATAGATTAACAGTAGTATACCTACAGACTTGTTTTTATCAAATGTCAAATGGAGAAATGTTTTATAGAGGTCCTAATATCCGTAGAAGTTAGTACATTGAATTCGTAGAGAAATTTTAACCTGATATTACTTGAGTATGAAATTTGACATGGGGCTTAAATGATTTGAAGATATGAGTGGTATTATACAGTACAGGTCAAAGCATTCAGGCTTTTTAAAAATTAGTTAAGAATTACTAAAATGTCCCCTATGTCTTAAGTTTGAAAACTGTAGCTCCTCTGTGATAATAGTTTTCTGATCAAATACACACTCAAAAAATAGCAATCAGGATAAGCTATATTTTTAGTATATTTAGATATTTGTTTTTGGTGGCTTTGTTTCCAATATTGTAGAAGTATCCCTTAGGCTTTGGTCTTCACATTTCCAACAGTGTGCAAATTTAATTGTCTTTTTTTTTTACTCTCAGCTTGATTTAAAGGGAACTTCTACCTTTCGCAGTCGGATTTTCAGCCTAATTGCTTCATCTGAATTCTTTACTGTTTTTTTACTAGTAGTTCAAATTTTCTTTCTGTGATCTGACTATAGTCTTCCAGATTAGATATTTTGCTGCATTTACCTGGTATCTGGTTTTTTGCTTTATTTCTCTCTTAGCTAATAAATTCAAGTATGCATTTTGTCTTCATTTTCTCCAGAAATATCACTCTGGATAATTATACCAACTTACTTGTTTCGCTGCTATGTGTTCATTAATTGCCTGCACCTCAGTATTGCCATAAATTGAAAAAGCATCTTGCATAGCTTAACTCTGTATGCAAACTGCACAATAATCAAGGCAAAAATGGGGAGAAATTGCAAATAAGATGGGCCATGAAATAGATGGTTCAGACAGAAAACTGCAGAGGAAATACACTGAGAACTTGAAAGTGGTGAGATAAGGGTTATTTCAGAGCTTTCTCAACCAGTAATTGTAGCTTTTTTGTATTACCTGCATATATATCTTACATGTGATTGCCATCCAAGAATAAATAGGTGGGGATTTAATATAAACTGTAGGCTAAACATGTGAGAAATATTTGTGAGTAGAATTTACCTCTATTCTGTAGCCTGTAGTGGCTTTGTAGATAGATACCTAAGTAGAGCATACCAGAGATCTGTGTTTACCCGATGCATATAAAATGCATTGCATTTTGCTCTACTTTTAAAATATTTGCATTATAATTACTTGGCATAACTGATTCCCTTTTGTCTGTTTGTGTGTGAAATGCTTTGATAAAGATCTGAAAAGAGGTAGAATTTATTGTTTTGAAATAATTTTCTGATAGGGACTAGATTTTGTTTATTGAAATGGGAACTGGCCTTACAGGGCAGCACCTTGTTAGCAGTTGGAAGGGTGAGGTGAAGCTTTGTGTCAAAGTACCTCTGGGCCATGTAAAGAAGTCTTTATTTTTATTTGCATACAGGATCATTTATTAATTTTAAAAATTATTTTCACAGAGGAATTCTAATCTGCAAATTTGAAAGTTTTCTTAAAAATGACAATGTTTTAAATTTTTTTTATATTGCTCCTTCCCCACCCTCACTTAGCCCCTAAAAAGGGAATTACCTTGTCTAATTTGCTAAGTTAGTAAGCAGATTTTTATCATTTTGGAAATTTTTGCTTATTGTTTGTCTTAGGGTTATGCTGACATGAAAGATACTTTAGGAAAATGCATTCTCTCTTTGAGTGAAACAACCTCTGACAAAGGAGAGGGCATTCTCCCGGGAACTTGCAGACTACAGGCTGCTCTGCGCCTTCTCTTCTCAAAAAAACAGCAGTAAGTAATGCTTTGTAGTATTTCAGCACATCATCTAATGTTGATGACAACAATGTCTTCTCCTAAATGTTATGCTGTGTGTTGATTTGAAAGGCTGATTAATCAGTACTGAATTGGGTGTTTCCACCCCATATTAACTCTATAAAGGAATTAATTTTTAACTATACAACAAACATCTCCAAGTATGAGGGCTTAATATATTTATTTTAAGTATTTATTCATTTAGGGTTCGTTCTGTAGCACCTAAACATTTAGCATTCCATCTTCTGAATGAAGAAGGGGCAAACCTGAAACGCCCGCGTCTGGATGGTAATGTGCTTTCCAGCATTTCAAACTTATTTATTATAGAAGGAGCTGTGGAGCTAAAATTGGATGATAAAATGAAGTCAATAATTAAGGTGAGTAAACTCTGTCTAAATGTTGTGTGATCAGCTCTTCTACCTGTCCAGTCTCTTAAGTTACTTACCACTTTCAGAAGGTTGCAATATTTCATACAAATTGCCTTGCTTCATAAAAAGAAATCTGTTGATGTCTTCTTTCTGTGTGAACTGAAACAGTAGTTTTTATGCTACCATTTGCAACTCTAAGAAAAAGATCTTCCTTTTTTTCTTCTTTGCAGAAAAGACTTGAGTGCAGAGAGCACAGGATTGCTTTTGTTGAAATTGTTTATAACAATTTCATTCTGCATGGATAGAGTCTGATTTTTTTATCATAGTTTTCCCCCACAAAATCAATTTTATTGAAAGAGGCAGATAATTATTAATATGAAATATTTTAAAACAGATTGCAAACTTATGTCTGTGTTTACTTAGTATTGCTGCTGTGGCAAAGTGTAAAACAAATCATGAGTGTATGACTCATGGGAAAATGTCTCTTTTCTTTTTTCTCGTCTCCCCTCCATTCTTCTTTTTTTTCTTTCCCTCAATACTTTCCGATTAACAATAGGATAAGCAAATACTAAGATGCTTGACCCTATTACCATTAAAAAGTCAGTCCCTTTGCAGACTTAAAAGCATGTTTTAGCATTTCTGTGTAGTGGTAAACTTTCGGTAGTCCTACATAAATTAGGCATTATTTGTTAGAAGTCTACAGCTGTGGTGCGCTAGAAACTATTTGGTTTTTATATTCCATAGGCATTATTAGAGATTTGTTGCAAAAAGATTATAACCTAATCCATCCATATTACATGTGTGTGGGAGCTAATCAAATACCTTCTAATAAGAAAGGTATCTTTATTTTCTACCTCCTGTTAGGACATTTGACTGGTTACCTTGTTTCATGGTAGTGTACTGGATGAAATTCTAATATTGTTTTACTTTTAGGCCGAAACTGTTGAAAAGCTGTATGATATCCTGTCTTCTGATGCTGTTGACCTAGTTTTACGGAAGTCTGCAGCTGAGCAGCTGGTTGTCATTTTAGAAGGTAAAATTCTTCAGGAAATTTGTATTCATGTGCTGGTCATTCATGAGCTTGAAGTTTTGCTAGTTGTCTGTATGCTTGTACTAAGGGTACTCTTTGTGATTTTTATTTTATGAATTTTGATAAAAAAGGAGAAGCGACTGAATTACGATGCAAGTAAGCAATCTTGCACAGAGCATTATTTCACTTGGTGCCAGGTCATAACTGTAGAGTTTCAAACCTTGATGTTTTTACTCTATATACTCAAACTGATTCAATGATGTTTTCTTCAAGGAATTTAAATTCTAATGTTAGAACATAAGTTCTTCACCATAGGAAGGTAAAATCTCAGATAATAAAAATATTGCCAGAAAAATTACTACAAACATGAGGAAGTGTATCTACTTTGTCTCATAAAATGCATTTAGTTATGGCTGAAAAAGTGTTCAGATGTTTCAAAACTGAAACAAAGCATAAGATGAAACCGTGAAGGAAAAATGCAGCTTTATCAGGACAAATTGCATATGAAGGATCACTTTTTAGTTTTCAAAAAAAACAAACTAGCCCAACCAATTCAAATGACATATCTTTTTATTGTTGTCATTGAATATTTTTAAACCAGATACTCTGAAGGGTGGCATCAGTGGAAAATACTCTCATATTGAGTAAATAACATTTTCAATTCCATATTTAACTGTTAAAGTATTTTAAAATATCGCAAGTGAAATCCTTATTTGACTAAAATCGAGTTGTACTGGATTTACTCTGCTTCTTGAACATAAAGTTTTTAGGGAAGTTATGTAAGGTATTTAGAAATCTGTTGTTCAAAAGGCTACTATAGTCAGATAAAAATACTTGGACGAGACCTGCTTTGAGAAAGTGTTTGTGATCTTATAAGAAGACATTTAGTGTTAAATTTGTGCAGAACCAGTCATTCTTACTATCTTTTTTTTTTTTTCTACAGATACCAAAATGCATGACATTGTGAAAAAGTTGGGTGTGATAGAAAAGATACTGGCCTACCTTAATGAGTGTGTACATGTTGATGGCAAGGTAAAAGTATTGTCACAGGTTCTTCTGCAAGCATTGCACAGCACAACAGTAGTAGATTCTACTTTTTTCTGCACTTAACAATGCTAGTCTTTGTGCATTAATGCTGCACTGAATACAAATGTTTAATAGCGGTTTTAATTGCAATATGTATTTAGTTCTGATTTTGATAATGCTAAGATTCTTTTAATGAGAGAAAATTGGTTTCCTTAGTTATGAGAACAGTTAGCCAGAGAACTGTGTATGGTGAGGTTCTGGAATGTATCAGAATTTCCCTGAAGGCTTTCCTGAACAGTGTTATGTATGATAGTCTCTAAACTTAAATTCTGAAGGAAATTATAATTAAAAATGAGATGTAATTGTATGACATGTTGCTATAAATGTGCCAGATTGAATTTCAGGTATAAATAATTTTCTGACCAGTAGAATATCACCAGGGAGAGTTTTTTGTTGTAGGTGACGGAGCTTTTTGTTTTTGTAATATGGCTAATCTGATGCTTGATTTTTTTCTGGAATTCATTCTTGGAAATCATTTCATGGAAGCATATTTGGGCTATATGGTGCCCAACATAACTTCAGTGGATAAAGTTTTTTGGCTTTCTTGCATAATACTGTTATCGCATTCCAGCAGTCCAAACCTTGAGTTATTTTAAGAAATCATGAGGATTTTTATGTAGTAATGACTTCTTTCCCAAAAATATACAAGAGAAAAGAACTTCTTAATACTTTGTGGAATGCCTTTTTTTTGTCAAACTAATGAAAATTACATTCTTCTTCAGTAATGGTATTTTTTTTTTCCCAGATCATCAGTATCTAAGATTATTTCATCTCTGTAGCACTAAGGAATGTCTTGTCCAGTTTATGACAGCTTGTATAGAAGTACTTTGATAAACTGCCCCAATAAAGTTGAAGAAATTGAAATATTGGGTTCCTCAGGTCTTTTACTGTGGGTTTTGTTTTTTAATGTCAGTTTTTTAGTGTCTCACTTTTTGGAGAGAGAAAGTAATGCAACTGTTGTTTTGGTTTGGGTAGTGAGAAGTTTTACTCAAGAATACAGAATAACAGGCATGGGAAATATATTGCCCTAAGCTGATCCTTCATAGTCAAGTAAGAGTCTAGGATGAACTTCAAAATAATACTTTCAGCCTTTTATAAAGTTTAATTTAGTCCAGGAAGGGCTCAGGCAACAATTCTCTAGGGCCTGTGACATTAAGACACTATCCTGAGGGAATGTAGTCCAGATTCATCGCTCTCCCCTTGAATGATTGTATTAAAATTTCTTCAAAATCAATAGCAAAGAAAAACAAACCAAAAAATATTCCATGTTCTTAGAAAAGTGGTTACCAAGAAAAAAAAATAAAAAAGAAGTAGTAGAAATAAAAAGCAGCATTTAAATACGGCTTTATATACAACTGTGCAAAAGATTTTTTCCATACTAAATAAGTAGGACTTTTGTTCATTCAGTATTAAACTAAAATGTATTTCTGGATGCTGTTTACAAAACAAATTCTAAAGGGAGAAACTCATAGGCAAAGTAATGATATTGTGGAAGAAATACTCTCTTCTCTTAGGAGTCTTAGTAGCTGTGACTTTGCGGGTTATTTTGGCCATTCAAAGATACTTCAACTTTTAGCAAACTGCTTTCCGTTCTCATGCTATGACAGGCTGGGAGCCAGAAAATTAATGTGATGTAATAAACTATTTGCATTAAAAAAAAAAATACATGTATATGGTTTTAAATGCTTGGTGTTTTTTTAAGTCTTTCAGCTCACATATATCCTTCTTAAGAATATATAATTTGAAAGCAGATGTTATAACTGTGTTATGAAGCCGAAGACAAATAAAATGACCATCAATTAATAATAACATGAATCAAAAAGTAAATAAATATTTTTTAACAAATTATGCAGTTGTCATTGGTTGAAATGTGCTTGTCTAAGGAAGTTCTAGGTTTCTCTTTTATAAATGATGGAATATATTGCTTAATAGTATGACAGTTTGTATGAAGTGCATCATAATACCTTATAATGATAGTTATCTTGTATTTAATTTTTGGTCTCTTCCTGCAGCTTATGGAATCCATAGTGTTACCATGTGTGACACTGTTACGCAAAATTGTGTGTGCTGACCCAGTTGTTCGTCTCTCCCTGGCACAGCAACCTTCTCTACTGCTTCTGCTATTCAGAGGTAAGGATTGTATTTACACTGTAATACCTGGTTAGATGTTTAATGAAATACCTTCATGTTTAACCAAATACCTTCTTAAGATCTTGGGATCACTTCAGATTCTGGCATTTAAAATATAAGTCATTGTGTGCTAGTTTTGCCCATGTTGTGGCATGTGTTGAAGATGTTGGCAGAAAACTGTGGAAAGCAACTGCTTTTAACTCGTGTCCTTCTATGTACTGCAAGTTATCAATGTTTCTCTAACACATTTTTAAATATCTTTATTTTATTCAGTTTCTCTGATACTCCAAAGCGATCGTGCTGTTTTAACTGAAACTGCAGTATTGCTTTGTCTTCTGCTGTTTGATGAAGTAGCAAGAATAGAAACATGGTATGAAAATCGACTTATTTAATAGCATATTCTCTAGACAAATTTTAAGGTTTTAATAGAAATAAATTTTTATGTATCTCCAGACAAGTTATAGCCCAACCTTTCATAGATCCTAAATCGCATATTTGTAGTCCAAATTGTTTCAATACTTGGTTTACATGCTCTATAGGCCTACATGGCATATTTTTGCACTATGAGTACCTCAGTGTTAATTTGAAGATTCTTTTTAATCCTGATTGATCTGTAATCCATCTTTTCCATAAATAGAAACTACACAAATCAAATAGCTATCTGTAGGCATGTTTTATTAACTTAATTAGAATTATCCTATTTACTTTGTTTTTTAAGTGTAGCAGTTGTCTTCAAACCACCAGACTTCATCTTATGATATTTTATTATTTGAAATTTGCGTGTGCATGAAAACAACACGCTTTTAGAATTCACATACATGGAATATACTGAAAAGACTTATTATGTGTTTTTTCTCCAACAGAAAAAAGGAAACAAGTTTTTATTGTACAGCATATCTGCAATAAGTATTCCATATGTGTATGATTTAAGAGCTATCTTAATATTGCATAATCATGAAGAAACATTGTTTATTAATACAAATTATTCATCAATGGGTTACTAAAGATCTGGCTAAAGGGAAAAATACATCTATATCCAAATAACGGAGAAATAATATGTGTAGCTTTAGGAGAAAATCAAATCTTAAAACAAAGCATAATGACTATGACTTAATCTCTTGCAGGGCTGATGGCATGGCCAGTAATAATGCCAACCTATGTGCCTTCAGTTTACCTGTTGCTGTCGTTAGAAGGTATGTGTGGGTGGTGGCTGGTTGGTTGGCTCATTGGTTTTGTTTGTTTTACAGTTAACTGCTGATTTGCATTTGCTGTCCTTCCTGAAGTATGGAAGGGGCAGAATGAAGGGAAAGCTTGGATTTAATATCAAATCAGTGTTTTCATGATGATGGAGTCAACATTTTTTAACATGGAGTTTTTTGTCCAAGTCTTTGTTCTCTGTTATCGAGTTTCAAAACCTTGATTTGCAAATTTAAAAGCTGGTTGTAATAGAGCATTTAATTTAAAAAAAAAAATTTAAATGTAAAAACAATAAACTCTCATCTACTGCTTTCAAAAATTTTTATTTGTATATTTTTAGGTATCATCTCCCGGTCAGCATCACTGCTCATCATGTAGTTAGCCCTAATACTGTTGTGGTGCCATTGTCTTCTGAGTGCTTGACTATGAAACCTGTGTCAGATATGCTTAAAATGGCTTGGAATCTGTCATGGTACCATGGGATTGAAAACCTATTGCAGCTGATAAATTATGAGAAGGAAGCAGAAATGTGAGCCGTTTTATCTTTCATTTTAAGTCCCAGTGTATCTTAATTAAATTACTGTTCCATCAAGTTTAAATAGGTTTTTGACTTCAAACAACAGTTCAAGCTGTTACTTGTTTGAGAATGCTATCCTTTTAAATGTAAAGAATGACATCCCAAGAGGATGAAGGTATGTTGCCACAGCTAATGTTTTACCTAAATTGCATCTATACATGAAGTCTAGACCTTGACCTACCTTTTATTGATGGTCAGTCTAATTTCAAACAATTTTAAATGGGCTCTGTGGCTGTTTTTCTTTATAGTCATTGTGGTTTCTTAGGGAACTGACTCTTTTCATACTATGTGGTTCCCAACTATAAAGTTGCATGACTTTTTCTTTCTTTTCTTGAACGTTTAAATTTCAAATAAATATTCTTTTCAATGATAATACTAAGACTTAGCATTTAGGTACATTTTACCAAAGAACACAAAACACCTCATTATTTACATATAGTGGTGTTGTTTTTGGTTTTGTTCTAATTTTTTGTTTGGTTTGGTTTTTTTGAAGGGTAGGTGAAGAAAAAATTGGCTAACAAAACTGAAGTTTTAAGGCAATTTCTATTTTCTTAATTAAGCAGGAAAAGGAAGAAGTCAACACTGTGTGAAACAGTTTGTAAATATACTGACTGTTGATAATTTTTCTCTATGCTTTTTCAGATTTTTAGATTCTCTAAAACTTTCCTCAGAAGACATTCTTATATTGAGAATAACTCACACAAACCATGGACTGCAGGATTGTCTTAGTTTGATCATTCAGGCAGCATCCCACAGGGATGTTAGGACTGCTCTCACTAGGCTTAGCTTCTATGTCCTGAATGACAGACTTTCATTAAAATGCAGTTCTGGGCCTTGTGGAACTACTTTGAAAAGCTGTGTTTGGCAGAAAGCAATGAACAGGTAAGGATATTCATTGCAAGAATCCATTAAAGATTGTTATACTAAAATGGTAGCATTTCTACTTTTCATGTTTTAAATTTAGGGAATTGTTTGTCCATGCATCTCTGATTCTGATATACAAATATATATCTATATCATTATATGTATATACATACATAGCTGGACTGACAGGAACCTTAGGCAGTTCGACAAGGAGAGGTGCAGAGTCCTGCATCTGGGGAGGAACAAGCCCCTGCTCCTGTGTATGCTGGGGTTCACCAAGCTGGAAAGCAACTTTGCCAAAAAGGACCTGAGGATCCTGGTAGACACTGAGCTGGAAATGAGCCAACAGTTTGTCCCTGCAGTAAAGAAGGCAAATGCTATCTTGGGCTGCTTTCGGAGGAGTGTTGGCAGCAGGTTGAGGCAGGTGATCCTTTCCCTCAGGCAGCACTGGTGAGGCCACATCTGGAGCTCTGAGCCTAGTTTTGGACTTGCCAGTATAAGAGAGAATCATATGAAGCACACATACTGGAGAGAATCCAGTGAAGCACCACCAAGATGATGAAAGACTGGAATATCTTTCCTATGAGTAAAGGATGAGAGAACCAGGACTGATAAATCTGGAAGAAAGAAGGCTCAGAGTAAGGATCTTACCAATGTGTACAAGAACCAGAAGAGAAGGTGGGGCCAGGCTCTTTCCAGTGGTGTCCAGTGACAGAAGCAATGGCCACAAACTGAAACACAAGAGAGTCCCTGTGAACATTAGGAAACACTGTTTTACTGTGAAGGTCACCAAACACAGACACAGGCTGCCCAGAGAGATTGTAGCATCTCTGTCCTTGGAGTTACTCAAAGGCTTCCTGGACAGTCCTGAGCAGCCAGCTGCAGGTGTCCCTTCATAAGCAGGGTGGCAGGACCAAGTGACCTCTGCAAGTCCCTTCCAATCTCAAAGATTATGTGATCTTGCAATTTGCATACACAAAATCATCAAAAATTTAAAATTCTGTATTTAAAATAAGGGCTATTTGAAATGCATAGGTAAGCTTTGCTATTATTATCAAATGCTAGTATTTAACAATAATTAACTTTTTATTTCCTGTCTGTGACCCTGCTCAAATTTCTCTACATTTTACTATATAGAATTCCATGGGCAGCATATGCAAATACATTTTTGAATATGCATAACTATTTTACATAATAATGACAATGTTACCACCATTTTATATGTGTAATATGTTAATACAATGCCATATTTGCTATATGTGAATATGTATAATATGCATATTTACTCCATATAATTTAACATTTGCTGGTGACTCCAGTCCTACTAGCATGAGATTTTAAACTCTATTTTAAAGTGCTACAAGTATGAAAGTATTTTTATTTGTATTGCAGGTTTCTACAAGTGCTTCCAGCTTCTGTGGAGGATGAAAAGCTTTTAGTAGATGTCTTAAGATTTTTGAACAAATTGCTTAGAGAGCAGAAATCAAATCTGGAGTCAGACCATATAAACTGGATCTTGAAATCATTGCTTAAAAATGTAAGAATGGAGTTGTTGCATATACCTAAGAGATTTGATTGACCATATAACTATACTTGCATACATGTGTGCATACCTGCAGAGCTGCATGAGAGTGTGATTAGCTACATAGCTACAAATGTATTATCTGTGTGACATGCAGGATCATCCATTGTCTTACAAAGGGTGTCCTGTGTTAAATACAGTCTGCATGCACTTGCATTTTCTCATTTGCAAATACAGTCTAAGCGTTTATGGAAAAATGCTAGTAGACTTAATTTCAATTACTTACAGACTACAGGTACTTCAATTTATATCGCTACCTGTGAAGCCTATAAATTTTTTTAAGTATGGTCCATTCAATGCATTAATATAAAGTCTTAAAGTGATTTGATATGGAGTCTTTCAAGCAGCTGAGACATACAAAATTCAGCCTGAACTAATTTTGTTACTATGTGTTTTCTGGTTTTTTGTCATCTATTTTAGGTTATTGCTGTATTACTTAAGAGTTTTCTTTCATGCTTCAAAAATGCACTGTGTACTTAATGCCAGGGTATTCTAATGGCCTTGACAGTGGATTCTTCTATGGCATTTACTAGATTTGAGATTCAAGTTATTGGTAATTACAGGAATTTTCCCCTGTGCTTTTTGCAGTTACTTCTTAGTAAAGTAATCATGAAATTTCTGATATATAATGTGTGTCATTTGAAAGTTTTCAACAGAAAAATTGCTTTAATGAGGGTATTAAAATAGGATTTAAACAACGCATTATATGACTGTATTTTTATTCTTGTTTTTTTAGCAGCCAAAATCCCTTTTGGGCCTCCTGGTGCGACCACAATCCCAAGTGCAGAATGAAATAGATGAAACACAGGCTGCTGTCAGGCAACGACTGGATAAAGAACTCATTCGTCTTTTTAACATGTTGTTGGTTTGTTCCATGTCAGGGACTGACAGGTACAGTGCAAATGGGCCTGCCTCTGTGATTCCGACTGGGGATCATAACACCTATTGCTGCTGAATTTTGGTCAGGATTTGAATATCATTACATTATGGCTCAGTTGTTCTGAACTGTAAAAATGGAATATACACTTCTTGAAATAAAAATCAACATTAGATATTCCTTTTCACAGTAAAATAACTAGGAAACTTGAAAGAGAATGCTCTAGTGGTCACTTAGCAAGTGGATAATTGAATTGATTGCATGGAGGAGATGGGCTATTTCTTTTTCAATGCTGCAAATTTGCATGAACAAATGCTAATTTCATTGATTTTGTAGAATGTATTTATAGCAAAGTAAAACATGAAATATTTGAAATATCAATAAATGTTTATTTTCATTGAACTCCTTTTTGGCCTGTTTAGGAGAGCTACTTTCAGCATGAAGTTCCAACCTTTTCCTGTCAATTGAGGAAACACAGAAATTAATTTACATTATTTTTTCTCATAAAACCTTTCCTACACTAAATCTCTCTATCCAAATGTATTCTAAGAGCTACTAAAATTGCAGTTTAGGATAATATTTGATTACTTAGTGCTGCAATATAACTGTGAAAATACTTAAAAAATGTTACCTTCTACATCATTCCCACTTGGTTATTTTCTAAAAATTTTGACAGTGGGAAAAGTGGCATATTATAGAAATCTCTGCTAGTTATGTATCTCACACTCCTGTATTTTTTATCTACTTGATTCTAGATTCATTATGTTTTTCAGGAAATGTTTTTACACTTGTCTCTTGAACCAGAACAAACATGAGTGTAACATACCATGCATTTAAGAGTTGGACTTGATAATCCTTGTGCGTCCCTTCCACCTCAGAATATTCTTGATCCTGTGTGATTCTGGAAATACTGAGCTTTGCAGCTCTTCTCATTGTGTCAGCTATTGTCCTTAATCTCTTGGTCTTTATTTAACATACTCTTTAAAACTGAGTTATATCTCATTTGTCTTTTTTTAGTTAAGCAACTTTGTTGGAATCATATGCAATATTATGTTTTCAGAACCTGGGTGAAGCTAGAAATGCCAAATTTAATTTCATGTTACTCCCTGCATAATACAATATTAAGTAATTGGGATGCTGAGCATCATGGACTGTTAGTAAGAAGAATATGGCATTGGCCTTTTGCAAAATGATTCTTTGTAACAGGTTCATATTGATGGTTCATCTTTTTTGTTTCTACAATTAAACCAGAGAGGGCTTGGAACTTGCCGGTTCTTTCAGAACAGAGCTGGCTCTGAAGCTGCTTCAATGCTTAAGGCTAACAGATGCTCCACATTTTTATGGACTTCCTTCGCTGGAGAGAACGTTACAAGGAATGGTTCATGTCACTGCACTTCCAGGTTGGAGTACCTATTCTGCTGCAGTTGAACCTGTCACTATTTGTAAGAAATATTTAACAGGTCTTCTTGAGGTGAGTAGCTTATGCTCTTACTTAGCTTTTGATTTGAATACTTGTAAAGAGCTGTGTAACTATTGATGCTATACTTTTCATGATGTACTTTTAGTGAATGTCATCACTAGCAATAGGTGTGGGAAAGATGCCTTTTCCTGCTAAGTAAATAGGAAAAATATGGAGACTGGACTGAGTGATGTGTATCCGTAGTTGCCAAGATTGGTTGTATTGCATGTGCTTTCATCACTGGTTTAAGAGGTAATACAAAGTGAGTGTAGTTTTAAGCAAGATGAAAAATATGTGTGATGTTTTTAACAACTGGAACTCTAAGAGGAAAAATCCAAGATAACTTCCCACAGGCAAAATCCATATATGAAAAGTGGTCTGGGAGAACAGTAGCTTGTTAGGTAGGTTGTTAACACAGAGAAAGCAGAAAAGAGATAATTCCAGATGCTGCAGTTGTTGAGAAGACAAAATTTCATTCTTGTTTTCAGTCTTCTTATTTGTTTGCTAGGTCCATGAACATGGTAGACAACTAGCTTTTGCTCCTAACATTATATCTTTTGAAAACTCCAGTCTCCTTAAAACTGTAGGAAAAGCGTCGTTCTGACTTTCTACTTAACACATATTCAGTAATATACAGTTAGAAGTTTTCTTTTGAGTTTTAAATACCAATACATCTGATGAAAAAAAGATACAGTGTTTTAAGGGTAAGTGTTTACTTCCCAGGATTTCTTGAGTAGAAAGAAATAAATGTTTTAGACCTGTTTGATTGGATGAACTCTGTGACTTGAAGTCTAGACTAAAAATGGCACCAAGGTTATAGATATTGTCATGCAAAAGAAATATTATTACTGGAAAAAATAATAATAAATATTGTTGCATGAAATCAACTTGTGATGCATAAGCTTTTGTTCAGAAGAATTGTACAGTTTTACTTGGTCTAAATATGAAAGTAAAGGTAAGTTTCTTTTGGAAAGGAATGGAGAAGGTGGGTTTAAAAAAATTGCTGTAGACTGGAATACTGAAAGAAAGAACGACAGCAAAAATGCAGAGGTTTAAATCACCATGTTTTGTGGAGAAAAGTAAATCTAGAAATGTAACTTCTAAGATTATTATTTTTTAAAAAGTATTTTGAGACATGTTTTGTTGAAAGTAGCATGCCATTTTTTTAATACGTATGGTTAGGTATTTGGTCAGACAGTTTATTTTATTAAGTGACCTTAATTTCTGTTTACTAGCATTTGATATAACAAGCTGATAAATTTGTTCAAATCACAATAAAATATATAAATGACCCTTTTCCTTGAACACAAAATTTTGAAAAGAAATTTTATTTTTAATTCCAGACATAGCAAAAGAAACCCTGGGTAAAATAAATGAACTTTCAGGTCCATGAATAGAAACTTTCAGGTTTCTATTCAACTTAGAGCTTACTATTAAGCTTGACTGTATTCTTCATTTGAATAAAAAAATAAAAAACGCAGATGTTCAGACGTTTGACTGTATAGGAAACCATCATATGACTAAGTGACTCAGAAATAAATTCTTGTAATTCAGCTAGAAATTTAGCATTTTTTCATAAGTTCAAATTATTATTTAGTGTGTACAACAGTTTGTGCGCTGTTTACAGTAAAGCTGTCATGAACTTGTACCTCCACTCTTAGGTCATCTCATCGTTTTATGTTGAATGGGGGGGAAATGCCATGTCCTTCATGGGAAAAGGTGTTACGAAAAGCACAGTCCTTTGCTTGCTTCACTTATCTCATGAAATGATGGCTCAAGCCAAGGATACGGTGAGTGCATTACAGTTGTCCCTATCTTGTAATTGGTGAGGGCTACGCACAGAGAGATTTTAACTGCTCAAGTTCAGTGATAATTTTCTGTTGTGGTTTAGGAATTGTATTCTCCAATTTAGTAGTCCTGCTAAAACCACACCTCTACTTACTCCCTTCCAATTGGAAGCACAAAAGGGGAAAAAAAGCATTGATCTCATTTGGTCTATAATCTTAGATAAATGTCCAGGATACAGTATAGTATACAAAAAAGCTGAAGAATTAGTTCTAGCTATACTGAAGTGGTTTTGTAAATAATTCTGTGGATTTTGAGAGGCCTTCTTTCAGAAGAAGTACAGTTTTCTTTTTATAAAAAAATGAAGAATTGGGATTTTATGTAGGATGCATAAATCTAAGGATTTATAACATCATTATTTCTTCAGCCTCACAGCCTTCTGACGTGTTTAAACAGTCATGTGCATAGGTCTTTCACAGTTGTGTGTGTGTGTGTGTGTATATATATATATGAAAGAATATGTACGTACATGGAAAAAGGATTGTCAGGTAAGAGAAGCTGTCATTACATACTAGCAAAATTCATATTGTGCTTTGTGTTCATGTACATCTTTGAGAGCTAGATTTCTGAAAGTTTGGTAAAAATAGCCTTTATGCTGAAGCAGTTGAAGCAAATTCAACAATTAAGTGCTATAATTTTTGGGAATTAAAATCCAGTCTTATTAATATCTGTGATAGTCACAAATGAAAACCTTTCATTATGATCAAGCATGCCTGTAACTGGAAATTGCAGTATGCCTGCTTTTCCAAATTCCAGGTGTCTCTTCAGTTCTCTACTCCTTTCTCAAGATATTAAGAGTTGGAAGAGCTTTCTAAAGTTGCAAGGGGACAGAGTTTTAAGAACACTGCAGGGAAACAGTAGCCTCCAAAGACTTAGATCATAAATGTATGGAAGAAAGAGTGGACTTGAATTGATTTTTTTTAGTATTATTATTATAGAAAAATATGTATAGTATCATAATGGAAGGATTTATTTTCTTTTGTTTCTAAATCATAATCATGTATACAACATTGTTACTGTTTAGACTCTACTAGTAACTTTTAGTCTCAAAGAAAATTTAAAACCTGGCTGTCGTTTACAATTATGTGATTTAATGTCAAATCGTTATGGAAAGACAAATACAAAATTATCCTTCCTCTGTGCAATTAGTGTTATACAAATGTGTTTTAGTAGTAGTTGGTAGCTCACAGTTAGTACACTGGCATGGATTGAAATATTTATAAAATAATTTTTTAATTTGTTTTTTGTTTTCTAATCAGGACTGGATATCTCTTTGGTCTTTGCCTTATGATAATACTGAAGAACAAATTCTGTCTCATCTAGGTCTGGCATGGCTGGTTCCTTTATGGGTAGATAGAGATCCTGAGGTTAGTTACTGTGATATTAAGTTCATATCTTATTTTGACCCTTAAGCATTTGCAAAATTTTTGATCCATTAATGTATTTAATAGTAGAACTGCTATTCTGAATTATTTAAAATGTTACTTACTATATCCTAAATAGCAGTAATAATACAGTAGGGACAGTGTTTCCATATAAACATCATCTGAGAAATCCTTCCTTACATCTTCTGTCTTCTATGGTTTCACTAGTCACTCACTATCATGGTTCATAGGCAGTTTTCCTTGTCATTGCTGTAATTTAGCTGCAAAGCAGAAACATTTAATGAAGTGAAAACTCAGAAACATTTAATGAAGTAAAAAAATCAGAACAAATGTATTTCATGCGAATCTGTTAAATTTTATGAGTTTGCTAAATGGGACTATTTTTAAGTGGTAAAATATGAAGAATATGAAAGACTATGTTGCTGATTTTTTAATACTTAAAAATAATTTTGTTTTTTCACTTAGTTCTGATTATGAGTAGAGAGCGAGAGAAATGTAGAAAAGAGGTTGTTACATTTTGAAGTGTTCCCTTAAGCTCCAGATTCAGTTTATACAACTTAATAATTTTTTTTAAGATGTGTTGCTAATTACTGTAAGAAAAATACCACTTTCTGTTGTGCTTATATATACTAGGTCAGATTTACAGCACTTGGAATAGGATCAGCTCTTACATCTCTTGAAACAGGATGTATTGCTTTAGCAGAAAGCTGCCAGAATATTTCTGGAGGCCTGTGGGGAACAGTGATAAACATCCTTCTGGATCAATGTGAATGTAGCATGGTACGCAGGGAGGTACGTTTCTTTGTCCTTCTGCTGTTGTAGATTGTCAAGTTCTTTTTCACGAAGAAAAAAGAAATTTGTATTTTTTATTCTATATATCTGTTATCTGATTCTGCACAACACCTGCTGCTTTGTAAGTTAAACACTACCTGATTAATACAAATGTTAAGCTGCTTATTTAGAATTGCGCAAGAAGGAACAAATACAGATTACTTGTTTAAAAACAGAAATTTTATAAACAATACAAGTGAACACATAAAAACTCCTAAGATGTACTCAGTTAGATACATAGCTTGCTAAAACATAATTAATTAGCCCAATTTTAATGGCTGCTTTGTAGCATTTATGAATGCTTTGGTACAAACTTATCACCTGATCTGCAGTAAATATCTGCTCATTGCAGCCATGAAGTAATCTAATCTATCTAAGCACTAAGGTTTATTAGTGAGAACTTAAATTCTGTACTATGGTAGAACAACATATAAAATTATGTATTGATGTATTTAAACTCTGTACACTTTATTTGCAATTTTCTATCAGCTCTAGTTGTAAGGTTTTTCTTTTGTTCCAATCAATAAGAAAGAAAAACTCTGACACTCAGTGACTTTTTCCCAGCTCTATTGCTTAACTAATTACATTTTGCAAAGTAATATTTGAATTTATATCTCAAAATGCTTTTGGGAATGTGTGCTTCATTTTTTTTGTAACTCCAGATTGTTGTCTTTTAATTTTAGTCAAATTGTTGACTAAATATAAAAAATGGAATATTGTCAAAATAAAGAAAAAGAAATATTGACAAAAGAGTGATTGACAAAATATTAAAAAAAGGAATTTCAATCCATGCACAGACATGCACAGTATGTGTAATATAAATTAGAAAAATAAACATGCCATGTATTTTTAAAGGAAAATATTTGAAACATGTCTCTGTCTTCTAATGTGTTCCCCACATTGTTCCAATTATTTTATAATAATTAAAAAACTCTAAAACATGAGGACAATAGAGTGAGTGGTCATAAACAGTTTTCTAAGTTTTCCTGTTCAGGAATTTTTTCCCCTAGTACTTCTTGTACTTGTAATACTTATTTAGTAGGATTGACTGTACTGGAACAAATAAATTTGTTTCCCTGTGATTTTTATCCTATCTTTTCCGTGTCCTTTTTTCATACCAGCCTGCTCTTCTGCCATGCTCTAGTGACATCTCTTGTAAGTGAAGTTTGAGGGCTTTGAAGTTATAGCCTTCTAATTATTTTTTTTCCCAATAGGAACATGAGAATTCAGTGTATTTCGGCATATAATATGGAGACTGTTCTATTCAGTCTGATGTGGTTTTTTTGAACTGTGATGGCTAGATGGCAATATTGATGCTTTAATTTCTTTCAGGCTGCTTTTATTCTACAAAATCTACTTGTGATTCCAGTTCCTGCAGAAGACATGAAAGATGGTATTTGGCAAGTGAGTGACTACATTTGATGACAAAAGTCATAGTGTCACAGAGAGTTGTCATGTGATATGAAGACTTGTGTCAGCATTCCTATAAAATATAAACTTAAAAAATTATGTGTCTAAGGTTACATTTTGGAAAGAGAAATAAATGAATAGACAAACTTCTCTCAAACTTCCAGCAAGCTCAATAAAAGCAGCAAATTTAGTTTGTATGTATGTTCAATTTCATGAATATAGTATATTTGGATTCCTAGGAAATTTGCTTACTTATATACTATATCATTAATCTTTTAAGGTAGAAATTGGTCATTTGTTTTACCCACACTTGGAATGTGGGTAAAACATGATTTGAGGGGTATGAGGAAGAGAAAATTCTGTGAATGTGATATTTATAAAAGGTTTTGAAAGGAAGATGAACAAGTTGGTCACTTAGGTCAATTTAAATGCTTCTCACTGACAACCCTTGGCTCAAAGCAGGGTGACCTAGAGGAGGTTTCTCAGGGCTATGTCCAGTTGGATGAAGAAGAAGAACGGAGACTCTACAATCTCTCTGGGCAACTTGTTCTAATGTTTTACTACCCTCACATAGAAAGTTTTTTCTTATGTTCATGTAGAATTTCCTGTATTTTAGTTTTTGCTCCATACGGTTTCTTCTGTCACTGGATACCAGTGAGAAGAGTCTGTCTCCCATTAACTTCCTCATCAGATATTTATCAAACTGATAAGATCCCCTGGAGACTTTTCCAGTTTTACTCTTTAGTCAGTCATCTCATTTTACTCTCAGCAAGTCTGGTTCATTGTACAAAAAGATGTTTGGATCTTAGTTTGCAATTTTTAAAGTTTTTGTGACTTTGATACCTCTTCATGCAGTTTATTTTGTTCCTTCCAGTATGTGAGATCATACCTATAAGGGAAAAATGTATGTTAATTTGTGAAGAAATTTGCAGATGCAATGATATCATTTTTGTCTGTTTCTTTCTGCAAAAGATCAAGTTAGTGCTATAAGACATTCCAGCTGTTTTACTAGGATAACTTATCCACAATTCAGCTGCACCCAAAATCAGTTATGCTATTTCTTGCAGAGTTGAATTTTACAGAATGCCTTATGTTCTCTGTACATGTGATTATAAAGGAAGATGTGGAAACAATTTTACAAATCTGGCTCTTGTGTCAGTCTTATTACTTTAATAATATAAATAGTAATTGTTTGAATTCATAATAGCAGGGGATTTGCAAAAGGGCAGCCATTGTAACTTGTCAGTATAGACTCTATTAAAAGTTGGTTTCAGTCTTTTAAAAAAAATTTCAGTGACTATGGTGAAGTGACAAAAATTGAATCCAGTTGCAGAATTCTGGATGAATTTCAGTACAATTAAAAGAAGCTATGAGTCAATGTGATTCTTATTAGGAACTGCAATTTAATGGAAATTGCTCATCACTTAATAAGCGTTCATGCGGAAAGTTATTATCAAACAATACTTTATGGTAACTGGTAAATTAAAACTGTTCAAAATACAAACAACAATTAAAACTGTAAGATACCACCAGGATCAAGTTTTGTATTTCAGAGTTACTTTTTTCCCTTGCACTGAATGATTTGTCTGTTTCCTTTAATGCCAGGAAGGAAAGGAGGGCAATTAAGTGGATCTCACTGAACAGTAGGAATATTGTGCCATAGTAGAAAGTAGAACATTATCATTTTATCCCTTAGGCAAATAGGACTGGAAAAGGAAATAAAAATAGAGTTTGTAGGCCAGTCTTCATGAGAGTGTTTCCAGTGTTACTGTTGTCTAATTGATCTGCTTTATAATATTTCATTTTGCTGTGTCAGGTAAAAAATTTCCTATGCTACTCTTTAGTCATGAGTAAAGTCAGGCTGTGTAAAATAATCTAAGAGTGCAGCAGACTGTGCAAAGATTGCTGATGTCAGAGCACTCTGTGAATGTAATTAATGAGTAACTTTTTCCAGGCCCCCATTGTACAATAAAGTATCTGGCATGGCTTTTGAAATTGTCAAAGACAATACTGGGTAGTAAAATTTGGATGAAATTTATCAGTATTTCCTAAGTTTGGACTTGCGCAGTTGATATGGTCTGTCTATTTCTGCAGTGTATGAGTAGAGTTTTATAATTGATCATAAATAGTTGACTTGAAATCCTATATTCTGCTTCAAACTGTTTGTCATATCTGATTCTCCACTAGTTGGTGTAAAAGGCAAATAGTGAAAATAGTTTCTCTATTACAGAAACCAAAAAGAATGAGTGTAATCATCTCAAATCTTGGTGGTGACTTATCTTGAAACACAAAATACATTTGCTTTTACTTGATCTAGTTTTGGTTTTTGTTTAGTTTTATTGGGAAATAAACTTGTATTCAGTGTAAAGGAAGGGGTTGGGGGAGAGCCTCTTGGGGAAGAATAGTGTTTTCAAATTACTTCTTTTCAGTTGATCCAACTCTGCTCTCTCCTGACTGCCAAAGAAAGTTTCTAATTAGCACTGAAAATTTTTCTTCCCGTAATTTTAACTAGTTTATTTTTGAACCACTGCAAGATGCCTTCTAAAACTGCCTTTCTGAATGTAATTTGTTTGAATTTTTCTGAGTTCTTCTACCTTCTTTCCACTTCCAATTTTTATGGTCAGTCTAAACCAGGTTATGTGTAGCTTAATAAAACCTTTTGGGTTTTTGTGTTAACATGGAAAACACTGAAGAAACATTTAACAAAGGCAGTCAGCTTAAGCTCTTTATTTTAAGTAAGACTACAAGCTATTGCCTTCAGGGATAAATCCACTGCTCTAGGATGTTTTCCCTGGTGTCAGTATTTAAAAAGAAGTAAGTGAAAATTATACTTCAAAGATAATCTTTTTCAGTTTATGTCTTGTTTTCTAAATAAATCTTTTCTCGTAGAAGATTGACATAGCTAGATGTAGTATAATGACAGTATACTTTAGAGCAGAATGACTTTTTCAGGATATTTACTCTTATCCGAATATAAGTGTGCTTTTTTTCTAAGGAAAACTCTTTTGTTGCTTGGTATCTGTAAGTAGAATTAAATGAGACATCGAAATTGTAAAGTCTGCTGATACACTTACTGTCTTGAAGCCACTCATTTATAGCTTTTCATGGGTTTCTACTTAACTGTTAGCACACTTCTCAGGAGATAAATAGCTGTTTGATTTTGCTAAGTCATGACAGTTTATGTAAAATATTATGATTTAGCTCAGCATTAAGATCTGCATTTCATTTTTGAATTTATTAGTTACAGCCTGTAAACCAGTGTACACCCACATACACAGTGTTAGCCTTAGTTGGGGTGGGATTTTTTGACAGTTTATTTTATGTAAAATATTTCTTTAAAGTATTGATGTTTGTGAATTTCATGTTATTTCAGGGTCCTTGTGTACACGATGAAGAATCTGGCCTCTCTCAGACAGGAATACCTGCACTTAAGGCCCTTTTGCATCACTGCCAGTTCTATGAACAGGTGAATCAGATGGTGAAACACTGTTACCTAGGATGTTACATGTTTGATTTGAATTCTTACAAGGAAGACAACCTCAACATAGAAAAAGGTGATATGTCTGGTGAGTGATGCTGATGTAATCTTGTAAGATTTTAAACCTAATTAAATAATTTCTAGTTTTGATTAACTTACCTGCAATAATTCTTAATAAAAATGGAATTGAAAATATGTAAATGCTGCACTTAAATATGTTGTGAAGTCAAAATATTGCTGTGACGATTTAAGAAGATAAATTACTAGTTTAACATATCTCAGAAAAAGTTCGGAGCTATTATTTACATCTTCAAAAAGCTTAAAATGGAAAAGACGTAATTGGTTCTGCAGTACATTTTCTTACAAAATATTATAGGTAAAAAACTTTTAACAATTGCCACTTTATGACATCCAATCAACTTTCATATGAGGAAAATTTAGGGAAAATAAATATATGGACTATTTTTAAGACTCCTGTTTCTTGAAGTGTTTGACTTCAAAGTTACATGAGTAGGAATGGACTCTAATAAGCTGAATTAAGCTGCATTCCAAGACATTCAGATATAATTTAATTCATAGACTGATGAAATGTAATACTTAGATTGGATTTATTTATTTTTGACCTGTATACCCTTGGAATGTCTCGGATTTAACTTCTAAATTGATTAATCATTTATTGAACAATATTTCTAAGGCTCACTGATGCACTGTAAGAACACACCTTCTTGTCTAAATATATATGATGATCATAAGTTTAGAAAGCTAGGTAATTTTTCAGAGTAAGAGCTTTCAAGGGATTGAAAAATAGTAAATTTTTTTTTTTCCTTTTCTTTCCTTTTTTGTGGGCCTAAGTTTCCCTATTTCCATCTTTTAAGGCAGCAGATTTAAACAGTTCTTTTTTAATCTGTATCATGGGTGGAGAGGGAGAGCTTCAGACAGAGTTGATTAGAGAAGCCCTCCCATTGAGTCACGAGGTGCAGGAAGGACCCCATTGCTTTCTAAACTCTTTGTCAGAGGGGAGCCTGTGTGCAGCTGGATCCAATCCCAGACCCAGACTTTGTCAGTGGTTTAAGTCTGAGGAATTATAGAAGTGTGATTGAACCTCTGTCTAACTTTATCCTGTAGGATTAAGGATGGCAAACCATATATATTTGTATAAAAATGAATGACTTACTATGATAAATGATTAGACAAAAAGTTCTTAATCAGAATTATTTACTAACCAGTATAGAAGCTAAACCTGCTAGTGTAGTATAGTACATGATAGTGTACTATATTAAAGCAACTATATTAAAGCTAGCAAAAAAGAAACAATTATTAAGTAAAGATTGACATTACTCACCTATATCAGTGACTTTGGGCAAATCTCTTTTGCTCAGCCTGGAGGAGAGACCTTGAGGAGCACCCTCACCCAAGGGAGGAATCTCCACACACAGTCCCAGGGGTATTCCAGAAGAACCTGCTGTTTGAAAGTGGGACTGGACTTCTAGAGTTTAAAGTGATTGACTGTCAGTCATATGTCTCAGGCCAGCTGTGCCTTAGAATTTTTAGATAAGATGTGGCAGATATGATAAAAGTGTCCTTTGGCTCACTATCAGGATGTTTAACTTTTGGGGTTGAGTCGTCAGACTGGTTTTAGCATAATTCAACACCAAAAGCAGCATGACACCCCCTCCGAGTTCACCACTGATAGTTTTGCAAAGTAGAGCATTGTTTGAGTTGTTTTGCACATTCCAGTCTTGATCTGTTAAATTTGTTCCAGAGGCATTAACAGAAGAGGAATGTTATTTCCCCAGCTAAGTTATGACTTTATGACAGACCCAAGGAAAAGAAACATTCTTGGTTAACTCACTGAGAGAAATACCTCAGCAGTATACAAAATTCCAGCCATAAACATCCTCAGTTTCTTCAGTGTTTGCTTTTTTTAATCTATAAGTGTAATTCTTTCAATCCAACACATTTTACTCCTCCCATGGTCCTCTTATTTGTGCCTTTTGGTACTTCTGTTAGCTGATGCAATAGCATATCTATGAGCAACTCAAAATGTAGAATGGTGCAACTTTTCAGTGAGCAATCGAGATACATTTTATCAGGCCACTGCAAAGCAAAACCAGAAAATATAGTATTTCAGGAATAAGAAACGAATGTTTTGTTTATTTAAAAAGGGGAGAACAGGACCTAAACCCTGTTGGGTTTTTCTCCTATGTATTTTTCTCACATTTTTCAGGAATATGAAAAAACCTCATCTTCAGAGTTATCTTAGAAATGAAGTAGTTACTTCAGTTTAGTAGTTAGTGAAGATACACATAGGACATCTACTTTTGTGGGGTTTGCACACACAGTCTGTGTAGTCTAGCTTTATTCTTTGTTATTTTCTTTTCTAAATATATGAAAGCTTCAAAACCATTATTGACAGATTCGTGCTATAAAATTTTTGGCACTTTTTATTCTGAAGCAGATTTACAAAGTAATTCTACCTTCATTATATTTATGAATATGGGTTCTCTTGAAACTACGTCTCTTAAAATGCGAATTTGAAGTTTTTTGAAGACAAGGACGTCTGTTCATTATGTTTGTGCTTTGAGACCCCAGTATCTTCGATACTTTTGTACTTTTTAACTAAAACTAAATCTGAGCTATTTGAAATTACTGATGGATATGCAGCTGCAGTTTGAGCTAAGTGTACCATTTTCTCGATTACTTTATGTTGCACTGAAAATTTTTTATTTCTGTTTATTCAGGGATGGATAAGAATTCATAGGTACAATGTGTGAAAACTTACAGTCTGGTATCTTCAGAAGGATGGCTGTGGCTGGCTGCTTTTTCACTGAAACAATCCTTTAAAAAGCTTGTTTTGCACTCTGCTGGTCTTACAATAATTTTGATTCTTATTTTTGTTTCCCTACAGATTTTGATGATTCTGTTAATCTTTGGAAGGCTCCGCCTAGTCAGAGCAAATCTTCACATTCTCATTCGACATCTGAAACTATGGTAACTTGCAGAGTAATCTATTCATTTTAAATATGAAGTTGTTCATGAACTGCTTTCAAGAAAATTAACACTCTTAAAAATGTTAAAAAACTCCAGCAAAACACAAAACCTGAAATCAATTAGAAATTAGCTGAAACTAAGTTGAAATTTACACCAAAGTAGCTTTAATAAGCTGAAAAAACCCTTTTATGATTATTAACCTGAGCAAAAATAAATAAGATCGCTTGCCTTGACTAGGTAAATGCATAAGGCAATACTGAATTCTATAGCTTCCCACAGCAAGACATATTCTCTGGAGATTACTCTGTAATTGGCTTTATTGACAAAATGCAGTCGTCTCCTTTTCTAGTTGCCACTTCTGTTGCTTTTATCCAAATCCTCCTTACAGAGTGAACCTGTGTTTACACAACACAGCTACAGAACTGGATCAATCAAAGCCGCATAAATACATTGGGTATTCTGTGCCATAATAAACTCTGGATTCTGAAAATGCTTCTGTAGAATTTAGAAGTGGCACAAGTGTTTGCAAGACACAAAATAGACATGGAAAACAGAAAGCAGGTGACTGCTTTGAAAAATTTGTCCCTGGCTTTGATGACTACTGCAATGAAAAGCTGTAAAGGTGTGCCATCTTTCAAGATGGCAAATGCAAAGGAGGAGAAATTGAAATGCATTCTTTCAGTTCTAGAGTAGATTTGCAATATCAGTTCAGTCTGTGGAGGAAGCTTTTATAACATTCATTAGTTACCTGATAAAAATCATGTATTTTTCAGAGACTGCAGTATAGTTCCGAGAAAACTCTGACATGTTGCAGTGAAATCCATTTTTTTAGTTTCATATTCAAAAATTTAACCATCTAATCTATTAGTGAAGCCAGAATATTATTGTTTAGAGGTTTCTTTTCTTGTAAGCAGATGCATGTCCTGATATGAAAAAGGCTGATAAATCACAAGAACCTATATTTTTTCATTGACTAAAATTGCTATGCCAAATTTTGCTGTGGAGCATGGTAAAAATAAAAGCAAAAATGGTATTGAAATTTTGTCTCAAAGTATTATGCAAGTATAATTGCCTTACTCTTTTGATTCTCTGTTATAAATGTATTGCTGTCTAGTACTGATAATGTCATCTTGCATGTTTTTAATAATTGAGGAAAAAGTGCACTCTAGCAATAAGGTAAGATTTCTCATTTTCAGAAATTTTATTAATTAATTACATTTTCATTAATCAAAACGAACTCCCCTCAGCCCCTCAGGGTTATTTTAAACACAAATATTCAAACTTGAAGATTAAAATAAATGAAAGTGCATGTAAATCAGGAAGTATATGCAATCATTATTGCTGCTTAAAAAACATTTACATAAGAATCTCAGATTTCTAAAGCAAGTTTCCCAGATCTCTTTTTACTGAATAAATTGAGTGCCACTTACTTAGAGGAATGAAATGTGACCAAATTTCATCTTGTTTTGTTCATGTTACTTGGAGGAAAAAATAAATTTCAGCAATTCTTACCAGGGCTGGGTGTCTAATCTAATTAAAACTGTGTTTTAGTTTTTATGAAGAAATTGGAGTATTCATTACATTAAATTTCTTCAGCTTCAGTAGTTTAAGAAAAAAGGAAACAATAATTTGGAATCCACTAGATTAAAGTAATGTGTGATATATATATAAAATAGCATCACAGTTCAACATAAGGACTTAGCTCTACTATTCCATTCAGCTTCTAATTATTAGAAGTGGAAAGCATGGTGTAATACTAAGATAAACTAATTTATATCAGTCTTCCACATACTGTAGACTTCATACTTGCTAAGATTATGCTCTTACAGCTAACCATGAGAGTTTCATAGAAGTTCATGTTTGGTTTTTTTTTCCTTATTTCCTTGACACATATGAAGATGTCACACAAGGACTTTGATTGTCATTTCTGGAAGTTAATTTAATTTCCATTTTTCCTTCATGGACATTTTTAGCATCTATAAACTTTTTATTTTTTATTAACTAAGTTTATTACCTTTAAAGACATGTCAGTCCTGACATGACAGATTGAAAATTTCCAAGCTGCAAGATGTAGACATCTGGTGTTCCAATGCCTTATTAGGAGAAGAAAGATGGAGGAGTGTAATTTTAATGGAGGCTAATAGCAAACTGTGTTTTGTAGGACAGTTACCTCAAGTGTCTATCTAGTAAAGATATGAAATACTTCAGAAAACTCAAACTTGTCCTGAAATCTGGCATCTCTAATTTATTCCTATATAACTTCAAATTTTTGGGTCACTGTTCGACCCAATTTCCATTTTGATGTGTGAGTAAAGAAATACATTTATGAAGTCCTTACCAAAAGTTTGTAGAAGTTTGTCGCTAAATGTGGGATGTTGATGGTGCCAGGAAGATGTTGTTATTCCAAGCCCACGAGATGGCGTTCTTTCCCCATCACAAATAGAAAGGAATCTGCAGGTCTTATTGAAGGGAGAAATGTGTGTCAGGTGCGTGGTACAGATTTGATGAAAACAGCCACAAGTACCTGAGAATGAGCAGTCAAACCAAGTAGAATTGTTTCAATTGAAAACTCTTCTCTGATATTTTAATAACAAGAAGAGAAAACAAACTTGTTCGAAGTATGTCCATATGCATTCCTATTCCTAACATGGTATTAGTTTTCTCTGCTTCCAGATTTCATATAATCAGTACTTTATTTGGGCTGTCTGCTATCACAAGCTGGATTTCATGTAGGGGTCATATGAGCTACACTGAAAATGGCAACTAAATTACTTTTTGGCTTCATTTTTTTTTCCTACATCCCCAAATTTTTCCCCCAAATTTGCAGAAAGAAAAATTGAGAAAATTAAAAAGACAGTCAGAAGTTTTGCAGAGACCATAAGTAAAATTTTGCTCATTTTATAGACTAAAGAATGTGAGGATGAAATCAATTATTCAATGTCATATAAAAAGACAGCAGAACTGGATTTTCTGTACTGTGTTAACTGACATGCACTGTATTTTGGGTCTTTAAGATCCCAGTGTATTACAGATCTTTGTCAAATTTATCTTTATCTTTTATCTCTTATATATAAGAGATCACCAATCTACATGGAGATACCAACTTGCTTTACATTGCATAAATATGCTAGGGCTGTTCTGTGTTCAGGACAGCTTAGCAAAATGAGCAGTTATTTAAAAACTTGAGCTAAAATGATGCGGACTAAAGATCTACAGACATTTCCCAGACAGCTTTAAGTCATGGCCATTCTTTCCTATGAAATCATCTTGCTATTTTTTATAAAAATGTGAGCTTTATTTTCTGGAGCTGTGGTTACCCAAGTGCTATACAGTCAAGTGATTTAAACCTTTGAAAAGAGAACTGAATAGAATTAATCAGTGCAAGCCTATTAAAGCAATGCCAGAGGGATTTTTGTACTAGAGGTTAAGAAAAGACCTTTTATTCCTATCTAGTAGATAAATGGCAAAACCCTCACATTTCTCCTGTATTCTTGACAATTTTTGTATTCTTTTGAATTAGTTCTAATCTGCAGTTGTCATCTCCCTCTCCACACACAGAGAACCTTTTCCCCTATTACAAGCCCTTCCAAAGTTTCATTGTTAAGCAACACAATGCTTCATTGCTCCCAGGAACAATATGGTGGCAGTAGTAAATATCCTTTACTTGATACTGTGTCTCAGACTTCCAGTTCATCTTTACCAAAGGTGATTTATAAAAGTGGTAATATCTTTTTTTTCCTGGAAGGCTGAACAGTGTGGAAACAACTTCACTGTGTTACTATATGTTTTCTGATAAGATAGCAGAAAATGGATGTTTTAAACCTATTTCCCACTATGACTCAAGTGTCAATAAATGTTCCATCGGTGCAGGAAGATGATATTTTTCTAACCAGATAAAACTTTTGCTGATTTTTTAAAATTTATTTTTTTAACATAACTGAGAGCCTGTTTTTATTTTCTTGCCCAAAGTGTTTAGAGAGTTGTCGAAGATCTATAACTGTTGTGCAATGTAGCTGATGCTATTTACTAATATTTGAAAGGTTGCATAATTCATAATAATATCTGTAAGATGACTCTCAGTATAGTTAAAGTCCTTTTAGGGCTTTACTTGTTTCAGAAGAACCATATGGACTGTTAGAAGTTACATTTTGAGTTTGTACTATTTAAGGAAAAGAGTTATGGTTTTTCTCACTTCTTAGAATGCTTAGAATTGAAGTATAGTTCTGAATAAATGCAGAATTTACCATGTGTCGATAGATTGGTTTAATATAAATAATAGATTTTAATAATTATTTAAATTAGCAAACATAAAACTTTAAATAACTTATTTTAATTGGCAAATATGCTTTTTATTTGTGAAATCAAAAGAGAATTTGAATTTCAATCACTAAGTACAATTTGGTACTGTATTTTGCTAATAAGAAAATTCTTTAGCCAAGCATTGTCCTAGTGTTTATCTGAGCTCTATGTGAGTCCTGGGTTTTGGGCACACCCCCAAATCTTACTGTAGCTTGTTTTATGTGTTACAATAACCCTCTGACTTTTCTTGAGGAAGAACTGAGCAGGATTGAGAAGAAAGACTAAAGATTGTAGGATGAACAATAGTGGGAGACCAGAGGAAAATGGGGGAGAAAAGGAAGTTACAACATGGAGGTTGCCAGGATACAATAGCTAGGAACCAAGTGATATGTGATTTCCTTCCCTCCACCCTTTTTGTTGGTTAAGTCACATTTGACATTTCCTCAGGTAAAAATATATTCAAACAGTTATTCTAATAGAAGTTTTAAAAACCGCCAAACCTTTGAAATATTTCAGTCTTCCTTAGAAAGTTCACTGTGAGGAAAAGTCTAATAACACCCTTCTTCAAGTTGTAACTCTGGGATTTCATTGGATTCCCCAACATTCTGTATTCTTTGCTCTGTATAGTGACACTCTTGAAAAAAATTGTTTGATGTTAATTGTCCATCTAGAAAATAAAAACCAGAAGTGAAGGAGTGACTTGACATGATAGATACTTGTCCTATGCTCTGAAACAGGTTACAGGTCTTGTTGTGTCACAAAAGCACATAATTTAGCTGGATGCTCTGGATCTTCTGATACCAAGCTTGTGGTAAACACAGTAGCAAGAGCTACTGAACTTTTGGAAACACACAAAATTCATAATGTAAATGACGTAAAATTGGTAGGGAGAGCATGGTATTATGACAGTAAAGTTATCTACTGTCATTTAAACATCTCATACCTTCACTATGAAATGAATACATGTAAGGATCACAGGATTAAGGTTAAGAGAAGTACCCAGAGTCAGAAAGACTTAGGGATGTCAACTTTGACTGATGACAAATGCACTTGTGATATTTTTATCTGAGAGTGTTCTGGTACAAAGGGACAAGTGCTGATGTTCTCAGTAGAGCAAATAGTCCATGAAAAATTTGAGTTTAAATGCTTCAGTAATGTCTTTCTATCTTTATCCAAATGTAGGTTGAGTCAATTATATGAATGAAAAAGAAAGATGAAGAGGAGGAATTTCCAGTAACATGGGCATTGATCAGTTTTTAACTGAAATATTTCAGACTGTTCATATTGCCCATCTTTTAATAGTTTAATTTATTGGATGTTCATCATATACATACACATAGTGGACAAAATTTAATCAAATCGATTATGAACAGTAATACATTGTATTTGGTTTTGTCGGTTATGATGGGTTGTTCCCCCTTCCCAAGCAAAATATAAATAGAAGACTAGTCTGTAAAAGCTGGAATCAACTAGTTTCCTTTTTATGGCTTTCTAGATTCTATCTGCATCACCATCACTGGGGAGTGTTACTGACCTTCAGGCAACTGTAAGAAGTTCAGCCAGTTTTATTCCTGAAACTGTAGCTGATCGGCTTACGGCACAAGGTAAGTCAATTTGAGTTGTGCACCTAATGATAAATACAGTGTATTCACCCGCCCATATTTCAGTATTTGTCCAAGCTGCACATTGTACAGCTTGCATATTGCTGGAGCAGTTGATGCTTCTGGTGGTTGTTTTGGAAGACAAACACTAAAACACTTCCTTTAATAAGAAATTTGACAGAAATAAGTGAACATGGTTGGTACTGCTTGAAGTGTAACTCAAGACTTAGGTTCTCTTCCTGGCATTTAGTCATGCTTTCAACACAGCAGTCATGGTGAAGTTGTCATATGCATATGAGCCCTCAGGAGTGTGTGCACACACATACACAAAGATTTCTGTATAATTCTCTTTACATATAGAAAGATAAAAATTAATATAATGTAAAATATGTATATAATCATGTATGTAGAGAGAGCTACGTGCAAATAAAAATACTGTTTTTCTTTTTAAGAAAGGATTGGGAATTTGTGTCTTTCCAAATTTACTACTTATCTTTATTTCGTTCCTGGTAGAGGGAGCATTTTATTTCAGAACTATTTCCTGTATATGATTCCTTTTTTTTTTTTCCCGTTCATTCCTGAATATATAGTTTAAATATAGAGAGGACTTTGATGTTTTACGAAAAATACAAATAAATTTGTTTTATGGAACTGCTGTAACTTAATCTTTCGGTTGTTTGGTTTGTTTTTTTTTTATTAAACACACTCTAGGTCAAAGTGATACAACCGTAACAGAATCTCCAAGTCAACATGATTCTCCCATGTCTGCTGCTCTGTCTAAACAGCGTGCTGTAGTCACACCTGCCCTTTTGTCAGCTGTTTGCAGCCTTCTGCACAATCTGCTGGTTGTCGTGCCAAAAGATACTGGAATTGCTCTTCAACAAACACATTTGCTAACAGCTCTCAGCAGGTATGAGATCAATAACTGTTGAACTACAAAAAAGGTGTAGCAATAGAGGTTTGAAAACCTTTGAATGACATCTACCCATGTTTCTAACTAAAACTGTTAAACATATTGATCACTTCTTGCTCCTGAAGTGTTCAGAAATGCTTTTTTAAAAAAATACGTACAATCAACTGAAGAAAAGAATCAGGATTATTTCTTGTTTTTTAACAGAATAGGTAGCCATATTGGTGATTTCATTTGTGTTTTATGTCTTATACAGGACTGTGTCCCTCTCATGTTTTAGGTTTTTGTCAGGTGTTTGGAACTGCAGGTCATTTCAGCTCATTTTATGATTTTTTTTCTTTGAATTGTATGAAATATTTTGAAGATGAGCCAAGGACTCTCACACTAGAAGAGAGTAAATAAAACTTGCCAAATTTGGGTGATAGATCCTAGTGTTTTACTTCTTTTTAAAAGAAGGAGCAACTTCAAAGAAGTCTTCAGATTGTATTCCATGTTTCCACTTCCATTGTAACAATTCATTTAGTCTGTAAAAAATGTTTGGAACTACTGAAGTACAGCATGAAAAGTCAGTTTATTTTTGGTAGAAGTTTTTGAGAGCATTTGTAGTTGCTCTTCGTAGTGCAATTAATGGAAAAAATGAAACACAAACAAAAAAACCCAACAACCCTGGTGTGAATACAGTTTATATTATCACTGCTGTTTTTGCTTCTAGAGGAAAGAAAATAAGAAATCAAATAGAAAAAATTGATTTTTGCCTGTGCAGTAACAGCTATTGGAATTTATATTAGTCTTATCTATTTTGAAACAACTTACTGCTACTGTAGTTGCCATTTCACTAGACTTTATTAAAATAGTGGGGTTTAACAGTAAGTTCGTCTTCCTTTATTTTTACTCTGTTTATATTGTTCTCTTCTATGGAATGTTAACTTAATAGAATGTTTAATTATTTAACTATATTTCTAACCACTTTATTTTATTTTAGTCTTGTAAGTGCTAATCTGGTTGAGAGATGTATCTTGGAACTGAAAGCTCCATTGGGTCGTCGATGTCATGTAGAACATGTAAAAGCTCAGGTTAGAGAAGCATTTGTTACTTTTTCGTTTTTTTAAGTTATGAATTTAATTATATTAACATAATTTATATTCATTAGCATAGTCCAGACACACTGCTACAGGCTACATTCATGTGAATCCTTTTGCTTTTGACAAAGCTTAAATGAAGATAAACCATTTTATTCAACATAGAAGGAATAATTTCTGTGTTAGGACTATAATTGGAACAACCAAACTGAAAATTAGTAGTCTTTTAAAAGTAAAAGTTAAGTTTAGCCATTGAAGAAATTATATAATTTTTTGTATGTTATTGAAGTATGAGCCAGATACGGTTACTGCCACATTGGATATTTATTGTCTGTAACAAACGTGGCTGCTTTGCTTTGTCTCTGATCCTTCAGGCACTTGCATAGTTCTCAACTAATTTTGATGTTTGCAAACATGTAGGGTTACTGCTTGTAGAACTACTTTTTAATCAAATTTAACTCTGTATATACAATATATAGAACATACTATTTCATGACAAAGCACCATTTCATAGCTTCTGCTGCTCTGCATTCAGATTTACTTTGAGTAAGGTTACTACTCTAATTAAAGAAATGTGTTTCTGCAGAAAATTTATGAGAATAAATAAATATGTCAGCTTCTGTTTCTAGGAAGATACATGTATCCCTCAATATTAATGATCATTTTTATGGTTTGCTTTGTGAGCTTCCAATGAGTATGCTGCTGTACATGTGGAAAGAGGCATGACCTTCTCACTAGGAACTTTTGCTTTGTTACTAGAAAATTGATTGCACATATGTGTTTCCAGACTCGGGATTCTGTTTCATCTTCTACAGTAAAAATTAGGAGAAGCATTTTTAATTTATGTCATATTATTTATTTTAAGTGGTGTATATTAATTCACAAAGTTATGAATCAGTTGACATAATGTGAGTAAATTTAAAATAATGTGGAAGGTGTAAATAAATGGCTTTATTTCATATCTTTCTACAAATATTTAACAGGTCTTGTTACTACTTCAGTACTTGTCATCTGTGTCCAGACTTTTAAAATCGTGTTTATTGGTGGACTCTCATCTTGTAAGCCAGGATGAAGTGTTGAAACCTTTCTTGGGGAATGCCTTCAGGATTCTCACCATACGCCCCAAAGATGGGTTAGGTAATGAATGCTTTGTTTCCTTTATAAGCAGACAGCCAGGTCTACCTTAAGCACCCTCATGTAAATGGAGAGGTGTGCTCATGCTCACCTTTCCAGGCTGGTGCACATTCGTAAATGGTTTGATTTTTTTCTGTTATCTTTGCAGATACCGAGTTAACATCTGCACTTCATGAAACATGGGTAGACTTTTTCAACCTTCTAACTACATTACTGTGGAAAAGCGGCCAGATATCTTTTCCGTCTGTGACAGCAGCCCTTGCAAAACAGTGTACAGCAATAATTGGTAATGACTATTCCTGGATGGTTTTTATCCTAGCAACTAATATACACATAGAAAAGAGAGTCATTCCTGTTTAGATGCTATTAAGTAATTACTGATGAGATATCCACAATGAAAACAAAATGCATCCAGAGCTTGACTGACTTGTTTTGTTTTCTTGACATGTATGGATTAGTGATTTTAGTTGTAAACCTTAACCAAATGTGGCATTTGTGAAATTATCCATTAGCACTTACCTTCTTTTTTTTTTACTATGCTGCATAAAAGTAAAGCAAAGTTTTGAGGGGGGATAAGAGACATAAGAACTCAAGATTATACAGGGGTTTGTTTGTTTTGTATTTTAATTATTTCTACATTAGTTACTTGCATAGTTAGGCAATATTCTATGACATGCTTCAATACTGAAGTATGAACATAGTCTGGACAAGCTTGGGCATGTTAAGAGATCGAGTGAATCCAAATCCAATCACAAGTAAAGCAGCTAGTGGATACTGTTGGTTTTATAACATAAGCTGTTGATAAAATGAGGAGAGTTAAAAAATTACTGGGCAAATGAATGATTTGAGGGAAATGGAGATTGCTTTTTTGTCTTATAGTCAAATGAATTCAGGGCAATTGATTTTTTACGCCTTATAAAACTCAAATTTTTCTTTCTTAGATTTTTTAGAAGACATTAGATGCATAGAATTTGTAGAGTTCCTTGTGCAGTGTGCTGTATAACTGCTGCTGGGCTTACAGGCTTTCTTTAACAAGACTTTTCATGTTCTAAAGTATACTTCAGCTGTATTCATAATGAAATGTAAAAATTTTATTTATTTTGTTTAACCTTTTAGATACCATTTCTGATTGTATTCATCTGTCTACCACATATCCTGCTTTATATGTGACTAGTTTGCAGTTCCTCTCTGTCCTTTTGAATGAGGAAGGAAGAAAACAGCTCCAAGATAAACCAAGTGTGTGTCAGAATCCAACTATTAGCTTTCTTCTGGATCACACTGAAGGATGCCAGGGATCAGTAACTCAACTTACTGCATTAATTATTCAGGTATTCAAAATCTGAAAATGTGATTGCAGGATATGTTTTTGCATTTTAGATTCTTTTACCTCCTCTGTATTTAATCTTTCTCTTATTTATGGAATGTTAAAATGTCTTCTTTCACTTAGTAGTAAGCAAAGTTATATATGATATTTGTGTCTAATTTGTTTTCCCTCACAAATTAGTTCTTTTATCTATATACTCATTCTCCTTTAATTTATGTTCAGTTTGTCACTGTAATAATAACAGTGATTTATGATTAGAAGTGTAGCATTTTTCTGACTGATGCACTTTTATATAATGTAATTTATGATTTCTATTGTTCTGAAGTCATTGTCTTGTAACTATTTTTTAAATAAGTATCTTAGTACTATTTTGCTATACAAAACATATTTTTTTTATATTTATTAGTCATATATTGGATGGTGTGACCAAAAGAATGCTCTCTTAGAGTTCATCTCCTGTCTTCCTGTGGGTGTTGAATTCTTGTAGAATAACCTTATTCCTACCGAGACTTGTCCTGGTATCTGTCACATAGACTGTGTTACTTTGCTGCTCTTCTGCAGCACTGTGGATCGACTGCATCCTCTGGGGCATGATATTCTGTCCACTGAGAACCTGCTGTCTCTCAGGGAGGAGAGAAATATCCCAAGAGTCTTTCTTGGTCACTCTATAGGCCACTGAAACCAGAATTCTCTATGTCTTTGGCAACTAATTTCAGATTTCAGTGCACAGCATTTTCCTGTGAAGACATGATTTTCAGTGTCTCAAGCAAAATAGGGGCAATTAGCTGAAATCCTATAGTTTACTAGATATCCTGGTAGGTTTTTGTGTTTAATGCTTGCATATGTGCCTGAAACAAAACTCCTTGGCTCTGGCACAAAAAGTGTGGTTGCATTAGAGTATGTCTGATAAAGACATGTTGTAACATTCCTCTATTTTCATACAAGTGTACATTCGTATGTTGAGGGCAGAAAAAGTTGATACAATGAAAAATGAACTGCAGCCAGGTCAATAAAAGGACATTAGGCATAGTTTGAGTATTGTAAGAGATATCAGTTTTCAACATGCTTTTTAACTGTTCAGAGATGTAGATAGACATTTTATTTTTTTCATAAAAGAGTTCAAAAGATACCCTATGTTCTCTGGGTCCTTATATAGCTGCTATGATCTCCCAGAAAGGATAACAGAATTAGGAAGGAAACAGCTTCAGTTTTTTAGATCAAAGTACCTATATTTATTTACACCCCCTCATGGTCATTGAGAGGACAGTTGAATGAGGAGCCCATGGGATGCAAAGTAAATTATTAAAACAACAACACCCAAACACCTAAACAAAACCACCACAAAAAATGCAAAAATAACCCAAACGTTTAAATACGGACTTTCTTCAGGAGAGACGCTCTTAAAGAGAAGCAGTCAAGCAAATAATTGGCTAACACAGAAAAGGATGGGAGACTTTTCAAACAAACAGTCATCTCCATTAATCCTCCTAAATACGCAAAATCTACGGAATACCTGGTATATGCAGTGGCAAATGCTAATTTTGGACCCAGTGTGCAGGTGTGAATATTAGTAGACAAGGTGTCAAATTGGTATTCCTTAGCACATACAAGAAATACAGTAAATGCACATGATGACTTTGAAAGGCTTTGGTTGTTTTGTGTATGTAAATCTTAACTCTTGTGTACATGTGCTCAAGATCAGAAATAAAAGTAATAAGGGAATCATTATCTATACATATACTCTCAAATTTTGGCCCTAACTTTTTTTTTCCCTAGACATAAAGCTTACAATATTTTAGAAAGTCTGTGATCTCCCCTTCAACTAACTTACAGTAGGTGCAGACTAACATAGCCAGATCTGCTGAGGATTTATGGGAAATCTTAAATTTATTCTACAGCATAATTTCAGGAAAGAATTAAGTATCCATTCTCTTTTTAATACTTTTATAGTAGTTAAAAACTATAGAATCTGTTGGCACAAGGCATTATAAATTTATAGAGTTATTTTTTCCATTCAACTAGTAGTTAATCTTTAATTAATTCTTAATTACTTGTGTTCCTTGTGCTTGACGTAAATTTTCCTTTTTTGTTATGAACTGCAATTCTTGATTGCAGAGTAAGAAAAAATGCATAGAAGAGCATGCTTCAAGAAAGAATGCAATTTTGCTAGTGTTCAAGATAAAATTTAGAAAATAGTAAGATGAAATTAAAACTTTTGAAAAGGATACAGGTATAGGACAATTCACCTGAATTATTGGATTAGTTCTAGTCTGCCACATAATACAGGAAAACACTCCAGAGGTTGACAGAGAAATATAGCTTTTATTACTAAAATATTCATGAATATTAAGAAAAAGTGAAAACAGCTAGCAATTTAATAGGGCAAAAGCCTTTGAGTAGATAAATCACAAAATCTACATTTTAGGCTATGCAGGCTTGCTGGAACTCAACAATTTTTTCCTTCCTGGCTTGTGGAAATTAGTTTAAGGTTTCTATATTTTTAAGTACTCAAACATCTAAATTCTTTAATTTGAAAAGAAACCATTACCTATCAGAACAGCAAAACAGTTAATTTACTTAGGACATTCTTGTGTTGCTGTGTAGATTTGAGATTTCACGCTGGATCTAATAAAAACTGTTGTAGTCTAAATGTAAATTTCTTTTTTGTTGGTTATAAACACGGAAGCTAGTCCATGCTTTGATTTTGTGTCAGTTGTCCTTATCACTGAGGTGTTGGGACTTTTTCTAGTTATTAACTTACTAATCTTTATTCCTTGATCTGTTCACATGTGGTTGCAGTGAACACTTTAACAAATGATGACCTTAGAGCATACATCAGTGTTTTATTGCATACAAAAAGTTGAAAAAATTGTCAGGCCATTAATACATGGTATATGTAGAGTTAAAATCAATGAGGTCTTATGGATAGGTACTCAGGAGATTTCTGTCTGAAGTATTAAAATTGTCTTAAGATGATGTATTTTTGCCTGACTTTTAACTATGTTTTCCTTTTTACTATGATAGAGCAACTATTCTTATTTTCCTATATTTTTCTAATTGCAATGGATGCCATTTCCTTGTTATTTTGCATGTCAGAACTGGCATACTATTTTAGGGAAAATTCTCTAGTGGATTATATATGAAGCACAGGCTGCCCTTTGTCTTTCAGCTATCTCATTATATGACTGTAAATAATTATTCCTTTGAAAACACAGAGATTATACATAGGTTATTAGAAATGTGGTGATACTCACAAGGGCCTCACAAAAATAAGACAAGCTCCCATTTTTCTCTGGTTAGAAGAGTATCTAAAATAATTATCAGTGTTTTATTTAAGGAATTTGACTGTATTTAATGTCTCTTCATCATCAGTGTGTTGAAGGAAAATGAAATTGCACTAAAGGCATGCCAGTGAATTGTCTACAATACCAAGCCTATTCCTGAATATAAGGAAAAGTATGGAATGCCAGGATTTGGAATCTAGGCTTTAGAAAGGCAGAATGTTAAGAAAAGAATAAGAGGAGTGGGCTTATGAGCAAAAGAAGAAAGATTTAATTTAAAAAAAATAAACAATTACAAAATATAATGAAATGTTAATGCAGACTGACTATAAACATGAATATAGAGGGAGAACTCTATATGGGAATATAGTGATAAATCATCCAAAAGAAAATATAGACTCTGACAACCTATTTATAGCTATGAATACTACTTTTAATATGGTAAATTTTTCATTTCAGTAATGAAATTGCATTTTCGTAGGTCTGCGAAAGAAAATCTTCAAAAGATGTGCTGAAAGACATTGCTACAAATGCCCTGCTGTCACTGTTAGCTGTCAGTAAAAACGCCCAGAAATGTGCTTTGGAAGGTGAGCATTTCAAAATGTATGTTAAATGATTTACAGATCAAATGCTTGCAGGTGTTTTACATATTACCTTTAAATAATATTTTTTTTCAAAGCAAAAGACCTAGGTTTCAGTGACAGCAGGTTTTTTTTCATATTTCCACTGAGAAATCTTAGTAATAATTAAAGTTTTCAGCTGCAGATGAAATATTATGTTGTAGCCAGTTTAAAACCTCGTGGTGAAGTCACAGCTCTGTGTTAGAGTAAGAAGAGACCCGTTAGCTTTTACCACTAATGACATATTCATCCATTAGAAGCTGGAGATTTTTCACTAGGACTATCTTCTGATACTTTTGTAGGTGAAAGTATGCCCTGTGTTTTCAGTTCTGACTGTACCTGGACAAGAAGAGACTTCTTTTTCTCAGCTTTGTTCTTCCCTGCCTCTGTTTCTTTGGTCCCATTTCACAATATAAGTAGGACCCTCTTCCCTTTACAGTAGTAAACCAACTTCTAATCAAAGGCTTTTTGTGCCCTCTAGATCACAGGGGAGAGTGGTTAATTTGCATTTCTCATGTATCATGCATTTTATACCTTCTAATCAGTCCAAGTGGACTTTGTCTTGAGTCCTTTCCTGTAACTTACATCTCTCAGTTGTTTTCATTTTCCACTTTTTAAACCTACACTACACTGAAATAGATAGCTTAGGCAGATCTTCTCAGTGTCTGATCGCAAAAGTGGCAGAAAACTCAACTTCAAGTTATATGCTTTCTGCTGTTTCCCAGTGTATTGGTTCTGTACTCCACCCTTGCTTCAGTTAGTGTTGTTCTTCTCTTCATGACCTACCAGATCATCTAAGATCTTGCTTCCCATGAAGGCACTTCCACTGCAGGAAGTGCATCCTTCTGTGCTAGAGCAGCCTTCAAGTCATCCTTGCTGTTGTGCAACACCAATCTTAGAAAAGAGGAAGAGGACTTCTAGGGTTCACATCAGTGTTCTAAAGACACTGTAGCTCTAACATCACCTGTGCAGCTCTTAAGGACTACTTTAAGTTAAAAATGCAGAGTCCTGCACCTCAAAAGGAACAAGCCTTTTACAGCAGTAGAGGCTGACTGGAGAGCTGAAAAGGACCTGGTAAGCAGCATGCTGAGAAGACTAACAGCATCCTGGGTTATATTAATAGAAACACAGCCCGTAGATCAAGGGGAAGAGATTCTTTCCTCTGCTTACCACATGTTAGACTAAACCTAGAATAGTGCACCCAATTTGGCCCAGTACAGCAAATGTCAGCAAACTGGAACCAGTTCACCAGAGGACCAGCATCAGGGTGGTTGTGTTCACTTGTCTCTAGAGAAGAGGCTGAGATGTTTATGTTCAATCTCGAGAAAAGAAGGTTTTGGGAGGACCTAACAGGAGTCTTCTCTCACCTGTGAGATTTTGAAGAAGCTGGATAAAGTTTTGTCCCAGCAGTGCATGATTATAGGAGGATGGTAAGAATGGACATAAATTGAAACGTGAGAGTCAAACTGCCTCTAAATAAATATTTACCCTTTGAAGGCAGTAAAGCAGTGCTAGATAATCTGCTGTCTCTGTCTTTGGACATTTTCAAGACAGGCAAACCCTGCCTGCTTAGAGTTTACTCTGCTTTGAGCAGGAGGTTGGATTATCTGATCTCTGGAGGCCATCTCTTCAAACTTGGATTATCCCATTATAATAAAATCATAGAATGCATTGGAAAGGGCCTTTAAAGACTATCTAGGCCAAGCTCCCTGCAATAATCAGAGACAGCTTCAACTTTTTCAGGTTACTGAGAGCCCTATCCTAGCTGACCTTAAATGTTTCCAGGGGTGGGGCATCTACCGCCTCTCTGGACAACCTGTTCCAGTGTTTCACCATCCTCATTGTAAAATATTTCTTCCTCATATCTAGTCTAAATTTGTCTTCTCTTAATTTAAAACGATTATCCTTTGTCATATTGCAACAGGCCCTGCAAAAAAGTTTGTTCCCATCTTTCTTAAGCTCCTTTTAAGTGGAAGGCTGCAACCAGGTCTTCTGGAGCATTCTCTTCTCCAGGCTGAACAGTCCCAGCTCTCTCAGCCTGTCCTCATAGATGTATTAGATCCCTCTCAGCATTATTGTGATCTACCTCTGGACTCCCTCCAACAGGTCTTTTCTTGCTGAGGACACCAGAGCTGGAGGTAGTGCTTCAGGTGGGGTCTCACCAGAGCAGAGGGGCAGAATCTCCTCCCTCACCCTGCTGACCACACTGCTTCGGATGTAGTCCATGATGCACTTGGCCTTTTAGACTGTGAGTGCACTCTGCCAGGCCATGTCCAACTTTTCATTCACCAGCACCCTAATTACATCTTGGCAGGGCTGTTCTCAATCCTTTTATCTTCCAATCTCTATTGATACTTGGGATTGCCCCAAACCAGGTGCAGCATCTTGCACATGACCTTGTTGAACATCATGGGGTCCATCTGGACCCACTTCTTGAGCTTGTCCAGGTCCCTCTGGATGGCATCTAATACCTCAAGCATGTCAATTGCACTGCTCAGTTTGGTGTCACCTGCAAGCTTGCTGAGGGTGCACTCAATCCCACTATGTTATTGATGAAGACATTCAACAGTTACTGGTCCCAATATGGATCCCCGAGGGACACCACTTGTCACCAGTCTCCATCTGTGGACATTGATCTGTTGACTGCTACCCTCTAGGTGTCATCATCTAAGCAATTCCTCATCCACCATCCAGTCCACCTCTCAATTACAAAACTTTCCAGTTTGGAAGGATGTTGTAGAGGACCATGTCAAAATCCTTGCAGAAGCTCAGGTAGATGATGTCTGTAGCTCCTACCTTATCCACTAATGTAATCACTCCATGATCTTATAGTGACTTAAAGACTCTGGATCCAAAGAAAAGTGCCCAGCTCAACAGTTTGCACTTTGAGTCACCTGAATGGTTCCTTTCCTTTGTCTCACAGTAAATGCAGCAAATCCACTGTTGTTAGGGGAAAGTTGGGTAATATAAATGGATGCCGTTGAAGCTTCAGGCTTCTAAGCAGCATCATTGAAGTTATCCTGAAGAATTATGCCTCTTCTGCCCAAATCTTCTTGCCCACTCAATCTTACCAGTCCTTCCTTTGGGCATTCCTCTATGGGATTTTGTTGCAAGAGGATTCAAATATATTCTTGCTTCAACTAGATGCACTTCATCTCAGAAACTATTTGTTACTTCCTGATATCAAGAAGATAACAAGAAGAGCATTACCAGAAGGATATTTTGTTTTTTAATAAAATATTTTTGATTGTGAATGTAATTACAGATGTTACTGGTTTTTGTCTTCCAGCTGACCTGATAGACAGCTGTATGGAAAACATGAAGCACATTCACACACAGCTGAATTTGGATTCACTAAAGCCTGGAAAAGCACAGAGAAAAAAGGTACCTATAAAAACCAGAACACTGATAGGATAAGGCACTTCCCATTTTTGTTTGTTTGTTTGTTTGTTTTCTTGAGGCAGATACTGCTTGTATCTGTCATGGAGGAGACAAAGTAAATGACAATTGTAAGGGTGCCAGATACTGGGGCTTCTATAAGATTGAGTGATTTTAGAGCTTTTACCAAATTAATTATCTAACATGCTCTTCTATCCAGAAGTCTCACTAGGTCTCAACTACCTTTTTCAAAATGGAGATGACTGCTACTTCAGGAATGTCAGGCAGAAAATCGCATCAGTTCATACTTTGCAGCTGCTCAGTCTTGGGTGTTCACTGGACAAAGCCCCTGGGCATGTCCTGCTGTTTTTCTCCATGCATTTTTCTGGTCATCAGGATCTTATCCCACTTGCTGAATTGTTCCCTCCAGCCAGGATCTTCATGTCGTTTTTGGGCCTATTTCTTTCTGTCAGGGACCATCTCTTTTCAGGAATCCTTCTTTTTGCCACCAACTTTTCTTTCCAGAACTTCAGGCTCCTGTTTGCCTATACTCAATAATCTACATGTGAAGTACAACATATGGTCAGCCTCTGAATAACTGGTTCCATCTCATGTCTTTTCATTAACTGGAGGATTCAGGACTTCCGACTTTTAGTCCAGGTTATCAGAATTAGCAGCTAGTCCATCCTAGCTGAGAGTAGCAAATAGCAGGCTTGTGATTGAGAGTTCAAAATTCAGTTTCAGACGTTCGCTCACATACACATTAATCCTTTTGTAATCTGTCATGCTTGTAATTTATGATATTTAGCCTTATAGCAATATCAGAGCACTGTTTTCAAACTTAGTTGGACTTTCAACCTTTACTTCATGGCCCTTTCTAACCCAGCTAATTTTTGCTATCTTGTTTCCACAAGAATAATTTTTGTTTTTCTTAAGTTGTTTTTTTCAGTGTCTTTCAACCAGTGCGAGCTGTTTTGATTTTATCTATTCCTGTATCAGTCAATCTCCCTCCCATCCCAAAACCAGTTTGAATCTGCTTATGCATGTGAATTGTGGGGTTTTTTTACTCTCCTATTATCTGGCTTTCAATTCTATTTTTTTTTCTGTTCTCTTCAAACTTGGTGTGGACATCTCAGTTTCTTGTCATCACACTCAATTGTCCCTGTTTTTTTTTAACTTCTTGTCAGTTTTGGGTTTTTTTAACGTCATACTTGTGGTCCTTCTACTGCCTGCACTCCCAGTTTGTTCTCTCCATTCGCAATTTATTTATTTAACCTTTTTTTTTCAACCTCTCTTCCAGTTCTTCCAGACTCTCATGTGACCCAAATCTTCTTTACCACTTTTAGATATAAATTGTGTCTTACCATCTTACAAAGTTTCATAAGATTTTTGTTGCAATCTGCTTGTTTTCTGCCACTGTCAGCTAGGAGAATAAATAAAATACAGGCAGTAACCTCTCCTGTCAAGTTTGGTATCTTGTCCACTTCCACATAAAGCAGAAATTGCAGAAAACATCTTCCTGTAGGGTATTTTTGCATTGCTTCAACTCAATGGTATTTTTCTCTGAGGTTTTGGCACAGACATTAGCCTTGATTTGTGAGAGTGTGGAGCTGTGTTTTATAACAATGAGCTCTTAAAAAATTTTGAGTTTGACCCTGACATTTGAAGGCTATCATATCTTTTCTTGAGATCTCCTATACACATTTGTTTTCCCTCTTCAAGGGTTAGATGCTGAAAGGTGTCCTGCCCTGGATATGTCCTGTAAGGTTGAAGTCACTGGTTCTTTGTATTTTTTGGGTTGAGAGGAATTTAAAACTTGAAATAAATTGGAGGAAAGGAGCCTCTGAGAAAGCTCAGAAGAACTGTCTATATTTAATTGAAAATTCTTTGAAAGACTTGCAAAAGATTTTGTGGCAGATTTCCCTGCTGAGCTGGGCCTGTAGGTTGCTGTGTCATACATAAGTGTGCTGTGCATCATATTTGATGCATAGTGACAGTTTCATATGGGGGACACTGAGACATTCCTTTCATAGTAGATTTTGCTGATCATTCACAAAACTGCCCCTTCACCTACTTCAAGGCACAACTCAAAGGAAAGTTATGACAGCTTCTTTTCTTTTTCTCTTTTTCTGCCTCTTTTAACTGTAGGAAAAATGTGTTTGACTGAGCTTCATTCTCAGGACAGCTGTTGTGTTTTACCTGACATTCCTTTTATTTCACAATAATTAGTGTGATGCTAATCAAGGGCATGAAAAGTGTTTGCAAGTAGCCAAGCTGTCAAAAAAAGACCTCCAAACAGTATCTTAGTAAATATCAAGATATCGTAAAATAAATAAATATGAACAATGCTATCAATGCATTCCATAACTTTTTTGACCTCCCAGAAGTTTATACATTAAATGAGTTTTTGCTTGTGGCATATTAATGCTATTTTTTACTTATTAACTAAATTAATACATATGGAATTCCTTCAAAGAGTGTCTTAGAGTTAGCATTTTATTTGGCTAAAAGTGAGACAAACCAGTTATAAAATGTATTTGTATGATGACTTGCATGTTTCTTCCTTATCTACTACACCTGACTTTCATTAACCTTTTTGCAGCAGACTGTTCATCTCTGAATGTCATCAAATATATGATTTATGATATATAAGCACATTATGATTTATAAGCATGCATTGATTCTTCACCTTGTCTGAGATTAAGTATGAATCCTATTTTACATTTTTGTTCCGTTATGCTTGATAAGACAGAAATAGTAAACTGTGGTGAACAAGCTTGTTGGAATTCGGTCATCTTTCTGAAGAGCATTAGTGTGTCACCCTTATAGGAGTTAGGTCAACCATTATTAGCCTTTAGTGTCACAGCTCTGTCATGAAGATAATAGATTTTTTTGTTTACTTGTACCTCGAATCTCAGTGTAGTGCCTCACTGTCCAAAGCTCTGTATTTATTTTTGTAATATTCTTAGCAAGTTGGAAGTTATTTGTAGCTTCGATATCTGTTGTTAAGGATAGAAAAGTAAGACCCTGGGAATATAAGGTTTGATTGGTCTGACTAACTGTAGAGATCACAGAATATTCTGAGTTGGAAGGGACCCCCAAGGATCATTCAAGTCCAGTTCTTAAGTGAATGGTCCATACAGAGGTCAAACCTGCAACCTTGGCATTATTAGCGCCATGCTCCAACCAGCTGAGCTCATCTCAGGGTCTGAACGACAGGGCTAATTTAACCTTGTTTTTATCCGAGGAAGAAAAATAAATGCTTCTAGGGAGCGATTCATTTGATGTGTTTTAGATGTGTGCTTTAGGATGGAACAAATACTCAGAAAGTTCCCACCCATTCTTTATTAGTTGTAAGAGAAATGGAGCTCTACATTACAGATCTCTGCATTTGGTCAGATTGGTGCCCCTAGAAATAGTATCTGTGGTTGTAAAGAGAGATAAGGATGATAAGTTATTGGTTGTAAGTGTTGTTAATAAACATGTTTGAAGCTAGCTGAGGTGAATTCTACCCAAAATCAGAAAAAAGGTGCTGAGGAGATGTGACCCAAACATTGATACCTTAGATTTGCACTTCTTCTTTGAAATATCTTTCCTCCTTGTACAAAGTTCATTCTGGTTTTATGTTGAGTTATTTTTCAGTTATTTTTCTCTGGATAGGAGGATGACCTTATCAAGGAGTTAAGGTGTTCTATGCAGCTCCTTAGAAACTGCCTCTTTCAAAATGAAGAATGCAAAGTAAGTATTCTTATACTGAAGTAATGGGAGCACATTCAGTTACTGAATAAAGCGAATTTTTTTTCCTACCTTGAAGTTATTTTCAAGCTGGCTAAATTTAAGTTTGATATTAATGGCAAGAAATACTTCAAATTTCATTATTATTCCCACTTCCTAAGAATATTTCATACATGTATTAGGAACTCAATGTTCTTATGGAAACATCATCTCCCAATGGTTTCAGATGGCTGTTACCTGTCCAATTCTGCATTGATTAAGTCGATAATTCTAATTTTCAAAGCATATAATATGAAAAATTCATGTGGAGAAAAGTGTGGGGCCACCAGAAAGGCACACAGAGATATACTACAGATCTTAGAAAGTGGTTTCTTCTCCATATTCCTCTCTCTATACTTTCTTTCCCTTTCTGAAAGGCAAGAAAACTCCAGAACCACCCCATACCAAACAAGCAAAACCAAGCAGAACCCAAAGCCTAAATAATAATTTGCTATTTACTTTTCTTTGAGTTAAATTGTACTAATCCTCCAAAACCCAATTTTGTTTTCATCTCCGTTTTTTATAAAAAAATTTTTCTTGCTCAAAATCTTGAATTTCTTCTTTTCATTTCACATTCTTTGTCTTTTTCTCTGTTTTTTTCAATTTCTTTTCAACTTCAATTCTGCCTACCTGTTTTTCCTATGGGGAAAAATTTGCATTACTTGGTTTCACTTTGTGTTCTTTCTTTCTGATCACTGGTCTTCTTCTTTCTTATTGCTGATACCATTCACGCATATATTTCCACTTTTTCTTTCACAGTTTAATTTTTCTTGACATTGTGTTACTTGTGCTATTTAAACAACTTTGACTACTTTTAACAAATACATTACTGGAGCCACAAGATTTCCTGACTTTCCAGGAGTACCCCTTTTCCAGGGAATGTGTTAGCATCCTTTTTGTATGCAGAACACTTGGGGCTGAATAAGCCATCTGATTATCCCTGAAGTCCCCATAACTTTGTTGTGCCATAATCTCAGCTAAGATTATTGTGGAATTTCTTTCTTGTTTTGATCAGGATCTGCAGAAAAAATTGCTTGGAGGCTTGAAGGAGGTTGCTGTTGATAACTGAAGATTTCTATCATTTGCTCTGTGTACAACCACAAACTTCATGCTTTTTGCGTTCCAATAATTACTTTAGAAGGATTTGAATAAAACTTCAGAATAGAGAGCTCTTGAACAAGAACAGTTGGAATGAATAACTCTTTACTTTTTTTCCCCATCTTTCCATAATTAAGCTATGTGCTGGGTTTGACTGCCATAGAGTTAAATTCATTGGTGGTTAAAATGAGGGTGTCAGTTCTTCATACAGTCTTTTAAACCATAAGATAAAAATTAAGATAAAAATATGTTTTTCTCACCCTATATTTCACTTTCAAAGTATTGATAGCATTTTAAATTCTTCCTCATGTTGTTGTAGATGGCAGCACTCAAAGCTCATCTTGTTCCTGTTCTGCATTCACTATGGCCGTGGTTTTTAGCAGATGACTCCTCAATGCAAATAGCTCTGCATTTGCTTTGCGTCTACACTGCAAACTATCCTGCAGGTATGAAAGTCACTCTGTGGTGGAATACATCAAAATATTTTACCAGAATAATTGAGACAGAAAAGCACAATAAAGGGAAAAGAATGTTTATTGTTACCAGAAGAGGAAAGTGTAAAAGCACTGGTCCATCAAAGTCTGTCAAGAGTTTTGATTTTAACACATTCAAGACTTTTGTTCAGTTCTGGTTTCAAACTGTTGGATTTAGCAAGAGTGTGATTGTACTAAAGGATTAAATAGCATTTAATTCAAGCCATTATGCTTGAAGGTTACACTGAATGTCCTGTCAAGCTGAGTAGTGTATTATAGAAGTACTATTCTGGGAATTCTTTAATAAAGAACAGTGTATCAGTACTTTATATGGGTTGTACTTCAGTCCTTATTGAAAACATTCTGATTTTGAAATAGTCAATAATAAAATTCAATTTTGTATTATATTTCTTCAATTTATTTATGCCCTGGATGCAGTAGCTCGCATTTGTATATTTTTCATAAGGAATCTCCTTTTCCTTTGAGCAAACCTTTTATTTTCCATTGATAATTGTCACCACTACTAAAAGCCTGAATGTTTTATAGCATGGATTTGTCTTATTCCATATCTTGGTTATTTAGACTTAGCAAATCACAGATAATGATTTACTCTTGGCTTGAAGAGGCACAAAAGTGTCTGTTCCTTTCTCTCTGTCAAGATACCATAGAAGAGTTAACATGGTTAAAATATGACTCTTTTTTAAAGCTAATGTCTTTAGACCTTAAATGAGTTTGCAATGGCTTTTTTCATAAAGAATTTTTTTAAAAAATGGATTGAAGAAAGATGTGTATTAGTCAACTACAGAGTATAAAATTAAAATGTAGTGTCTTGTCATGTGCGAGAAATCAAGCTGAAGTTCTGATTATCCTGTTTCTTAACTCTGAGTGACTCTAGGCTGTATTTTTATTTTCCTTTCTGAAAAGAAAAGTGCTCTCTGATCAATCATGCTTTTTCTTTCTGTTTGGCATAGCTGGCTTATGAAGTGTTCCAAATTTACCTACTCTGGACTGGTAACCACACCTCCTTAGTGTAGTCAGAGAAATGTATATAAATATCTGGTACAGTTAAACAGTGTCTCATTTTTGTTTACTTTTGCCATGCAAGACATTAACTGTTGTTGCTGATGGCCAATGCCACTGAAAAAAGGCATATGTCTATACTCATGCACAAACATCAGGTTGGTAACATAGTTGTTCCCTGCTGCTGTATTAATTTGAGTTTGCAGCTCTGTAGCATAGGATTGTGCATTCTGCTGTTGTACAATGTAATGACAGGTGCTGACAGTGCTTTTATTTCTCAGAAAACTATTCTAGGGAATTTATATTAATCCTGTCAGATTATACAGAGACCTCTTTTTCTGAACCAGTTTCAGAGATTCCTTCAACTGCCAAATAATTGTATAATTAGATATATGTTGCGGTTTTTAAGGAGACTTTCTGAGATGGAGCAATGGCTTCTATTTAACAGCAGAATCACTTCTTACCTTCTAGGACAATAGAACAGAAGATGCCTATTCCAGTAAACTGCCACATTCAGGCACATTTCTATTCAAAGCATGTCCCATTGACTCCACTGTGGTTCAAAGAAAAAATACCTAACAAATCCTTTTAAAAGTTCCGTCTCAATGTTTGAGCAGTTGCATTGGTCTTTCTATAGATCTTTCTTTTAAATATATATCTGCATTTCTAATATGATAAATGTCTCATTGCTTTAAGGTTGTGCTTCACTTTGTTGGGCCAGTGGTGGACAATCATCACTTCCATCTGCACGAAGTGCAGCTGGCAATTCATTAATGCATAACATCTTGAAATTGGCTTCCCAAGTGTCAAATGATAACAGCCCAGTTCAGCAGGTGGTCTTTGGTCTACTATCTAATCTTGCTCTGTCTCATGACTGTAAAGGCATTATTCAGAAAGTAAGTAAATAGTATTCTTGATTTGTAAATAGCATTCTTGATTTTAGCAATGGATGCAGTTTCCTTTTTAATAAAACATCATGTTTTTATATGGACTATCCTGTGACCATACAGAAGTGCTTTGTGGGAATCAAAACCATTGTTTTGATTCATATTCATAGGCTGGATAATTTTTGCAAGAGCTTTTTATAACCTCTCTGTTTCAGTGGGTTGTAACACTTTTAATATCCATATATATTGGTAGCAATCACTAGTGGATCATGCAAGTGAGCATGCTGTAGAACAAACTGCACATGAATGAAAAAGGAATTAAACATTGGATTAATCATTAGGTGTACTGTGAGAAATATAAGCTTTATAAAAGTTTTAGGAAAGATGTCCTACATGTCAGTAATTGGATGTTAGATAAAAATTTGTTGTTATTACACAAATGTATGTAATGTCTTTTCCTTTTTATATTTTGTATAGAATGATCCTTACTCTGTTTTATCAAATGTTCTTTGAAAAATGTTTCTCTTAAATTTTGATCGTTTAAATAAATTCAAACCTTCAGAAAAGGAGTCAGACCATGCAGAAAGGCAACTATAGTAATGAGATGAGCTAACATAACAGAAACTACAAAAGGTGTGTTTGTTTCTAGCATCTTTTATTGTAATTTAATAATTGCAACAGTTTCTTTTGATCTGTTAACAACATTCTGTTCTTGGACCTAATTACCTGGTAGAAATGCCGGGGCAAATAGATCTTTTTGTGATGTTAATTATGTAAAACCTGGTCATACAATTACAAAATGGCTAATACTCTAACTTTTTGATAGAAACAAAGTTAGAGATCTGTTCTGTAGTAACTGTTATGTTCTGCGAATTGTTTTTGCTTTTAGTCTATTCAGAGTTTCACTCTAGTGTGATAGTACTTAGTCTTCCTTCTCTCTCGGGCTCTGCTTTCATAAGTGTAAGCAATGCTGAATAACCAATTCCCTCTGTTAAAATTAAATTACCAATATTACATTCACATGAAGAAAACCACAATGAGTTTGTATGCTGGGTTGCTTGCTTTCAACCAGATGCTGGTATATGTTGTCAAGATTCAGTGAGTCTGGGAATATTTAGTCAAGGACTTTTTCAGCAGAGGAATTTGTCTTACAACACCTCCCTCTTGCAACAGGGGAATAGATTTTCACCTTCTCAGAATCTCTTAAAGTGGAGGCAAACCCTGAGATTGTGTATTCCATATCAATGCACAGTGTTGTTCCTCAAAGCTTACAGAAATGGAGGACATTCCTCTGGCTGTCAGTGAAGGGAGGAGTGGTGCCGTAGGTTCTTGAGAGTCACTTCCAACTTGAGACATTCTATGATACCTTTTACATTTGCTAATAACATGCAATAATAAATAAGGAATCAAGAATGCATTATCTGAGTAGTGCACTGATTGACTTAAAAGGTTTCTATCTTATTTTTGGGTAGAAACACCAAGTGCAAAGCAAAAAGCTTATGAAGTGGTGTGAACTATAGCCTTTAAAGAAATATATTGTGTTGGATTATCTTTTATGTATCTACACTGCATAAATTATAAAAGAAAATGTGTGTTACCGTATTAACTTTTTAACCGAGCAGTAGATTCTTTTCCATGGGTAATTTTTTCAAAAATCCTTGACTAATAATGGGTTGCCTGAAATATGTAAATGAAACATTGCTACTAGTTTTTATGTAGATTAGAAGGTCAAACAACAGCAAACAAGCCATGGAATACTATGAATTCTAAAATCCTTTTTCTTCCTTCTAACAGAGTAACTTCCTGCAGAACTTTTTGTCTCTTTCATTACCAAAAGGAAGTAATAAAAATCCTGGTAATGTGTCTACTCTCTGGCTAAAGCTGCTACTGAACATATCTTTTGGTGAAGATGGACAACAGATGGTCATGAAGATAAATGGGTTTTTAGACCAGATCATTGAAATGTGTAAATATAAGCACAAGAGCAGCCACCACCTAGCACTTCTTATTCTACATAACATATGTTTTAGTCCAGCTAATAAACCAAAGGTATTAGGTAATGGTAAGTATCTGAAGGGTATGCAAACTGTTGTACTCTCAGAATATTGTGGCTTCCAGAAGACCATATTTTCACGGCAGCTTAGGTTACTGACCAAGAACTCTGTGTTGTGTTTTAGCAGAGCACTTTTATCAAAATTTTTTGGAAGTAATTAGAGAACACATATTTTGGCAGAGAGACAATTACAATAATACGTAATAAAAGGAAAAGCAAATAAATAATTTTAAAAAGAAAATCAAGATTCATTGTTATGCAGATCATTTGGATATTGTAACACATTATGAATGAAAGGATTTTTGCAGTTTTCTCAAACAGCTTATTTTTCAGAGAGGATTGAAGTATTGTTTGTGTCAGTCAGTTTGAAATAACTGAAGTTCCTATCTTACAGTTGGACAAAACTTTACTAGATTGTGCAAGTCATGAATGTTGAGACAAACTATTTTATGTCCTGTCATGTACAGAAAATGTTTACAATAATGATAAATTCGTGGCATATATATTTAATGTAACAACGTGTTCAGAACTTTTTTCTTGGTTGTTTGTAAAAGGCATGTTTCTTTCCCCCACTCAATTGCAGAGAGAATGCTCCTGTCTTTGTTATAAGTTCCCAGCAGGTTTTCCACAGTGTCCATGCTTTTTATTTTTTCCTAAGATGTGGATTTACTGCCTTAATGAAATATACATTATTCAGTTACATAATCTATGAATTTTTGTTGTGAAGTGAACAAGCAAACTTGAAGAGTCTGACTTCAGAGGAATGCTAGAAAATTAAGGCACCTAAAGTGGGGTTGCAAATATTTCTCATTCGCTGCAAATCATCTGCATAATAAGTATGAAGGAAAATAGAAACATCTTAATATCCATCCTGATGTGGCTCTAATTGTGGCTACTGGGAGTTGTAGAACAGTTTCACAGCTTACTCAGTCCCTAAGCATAGCTGATGGCTATACATAATGTTCATGTTTTATTACTAGTGGCTTAATTTTTTAGCATTACTTGTTTTTGTTTTGCTGTATTGTTTTTAACACTTCTTTCAACGTACTGTGCCAATTTTATGAGCATATTGAAATTTAATCGATAATAAAGTTTCTGTAATTCCTCTGCCGTACCAGTACTTGTCATAAAAATAAGTATACTCCAAGCATCTATCTATTGAGGCATGTAAATATATTTCCATTGCTCTTGATTATGTTTTCTAGATGCATTTGGTTTCATTTTTTTTTATTTGTCCCATTAGATCAAGCAATTGCAGTACTATCTGCCTGTTTGGAAAGTAACAGTCCTGCTGTTCAGAGAATAGGAGCAGCTTCGCTTTGGGCTTTGCTTCACAACTATCAGAAGGTTAGTATTTGAGAAATCTGTGAAAAAATTGTAATGTTATACTTTTATACTGTAAACAATACAGTAATCTCTAAGTAAATAATAATAAAGTTTACAATAGTCATTCTGTTTTATTTTAATTGGGTAGCTGCTGAGGCTGGGAGATTAAACATGGTATAGAAGCAGCTTGTCCTTTGTAATTTGTGATTACTTATATAAATGCAGTCTATATGATGACGCAGTTAGATATTAATTCTAAAATTCCTGCATCTCATGCTGTGATGAATTATTGTAATTTTTTAAACTTTGCTGTTAAAGTGTGATCATGCGGGGAAGAAAGCTCATTGTGTTTTGTGTGTTTGTGTGTGATACAGGCAAAAGTGACTTTGAAGAATCCATCTATAAGGAGAAGAATAGATGAGGCTTATTCTTTAGTGAAGAAAAGTAGGTCTTACTTCTACCTAATGCCAATTTTTTATTTTTTCCATATTAAAGCATTTCAATTTATATCATCACCGTAAGTTTTTGTTGTGCTACAAATATTTGAATAGATACTTTTGTCTCAAAATTGCAATTAGCAATATGGTTTATGGTTAGGCATCTTACAAATACAGATGGAGGAAAATGCCTTAGGTAAAGGCCTTAGGTAAGTGCCAAGGTTAGTTTTGAAGCATAGGTGTGATCATGCTTGCAATAAAAATCTTTCTTTTCAGAGTACAGTTCTGTGAATCTTTAAATCTTAAAGTTAGTGATAAAAAAAAATTTCTTTTAGCATTTACTTTGTTTAACTGTGCTCAGCCTCAGAGTGTTGGGCCACGTAGAGAAGGGACTAGAACAGAACACTTCCAACATTAAAATACTATGCCATGCGTTAGTGACATTCTGAAAGCTTGAGATTTTTTTCTCAAGTAACTGAACATAACTTGTTTGAATGGCTTCAATACAATAGGTTCAGCTGAAGAACATTAATTCTGGAAGGTGTTCAAACACTGGTCTGTAGCTTGAGCGTCAGTAGCTAATAATGGGTTTATTGGTTGTTAGTCACATCAAGTTAGTCTAATCTTGAAAGGACTTGATAATATCTCATTTTAAGCTAATGAGATTTCCTACTAATTTAAATTATTCTGTAGATATACTGAAATAGGTTTATCAATTGAGGGGCTTATAATACCAGGTTTCCATAGTATTTGCATAACAGATTTGCCACAAACCTTCTGTCTACACTGACCATTGTTGCTATCCTAGTAAGGAGGAGCTGTATTTTCAACAGAACATCTTGTGATAGTTTTTCCTGGGCTGTCACCCAAATCCATTCATTCTGTGCATGTACTGTTGTTTCAAACTCAGTCTTTAGTAAGTCAATCGTTAAGCATAACAATACAACATTTCATATACTGATAATATATTAATAAATAGATAAGTTTGTATTGTTCTTTATAGCAGAATTACCACTGATTGGACTTCTCAAAATACCATGTTGAATCAACAAGGTAGAAATATGTGGCTTTTACAGACTAGGATTTCATAACCTTAATCCCCATTTACCTGTGTACTGCTATAGAGTGTGAAGTCCCAGACTGAACTATTGATTTTTAATTCAATAAACATTTACATATCAAAATATGGAGTATAAAAGATTTTATGCAACCATAATTGTTACAGTTTACAGTTGTGTAATATGTCATCAATATTGCCATGAATATATTCCTGCATTAAGGTTCTCAACTAGTCTGTGCTTGTAAAGCTTTGATCACTTAACAGTGATAATTGGCTAAAATGGTAGATTGTTCTTCTGAGTACACACGGGGGAAATTTTCTACATAGCTGTTGTTATTTTATGTTTCTTGCTTTGTTCTACCCAAGGTAAAAACCAAAACAGGCTTGCAACATAAAGTATTTGTATTTGATTTGCTACTCACTAATACAGAGGTTAAGGTCATAAACCAGCATGTATTCCAGCAAGGCATTTGATGCAATCTTCGGAGTAGTAATTTTATATTAATAATCAACTAGAAAATCCAGTCTTGTGGTTTTTTTTTCTTTTCAGGTTCTCCCCAGCCAGAAGAAAATGAACTACATGCCTACCATATAAAATGCTTGGAGAATATAGTGCAGCTCCTTGATTGTTAATGGTCATCTGTTGACTTCTCATGTTGAAATTGAACAGCTTGTTCAATGGGAGCCTGACTTTAAAGAGAGCACTTCTGATTCACAGATCTGTGGCAACAGCATATCTACTGGGGAAGAAATTTATGAAGCCTTTGAGGAAGGAGTTCATCACTTTGAACCAAAGAAATTGCACGATATCTGGTTCAAACTATATGTATTGTAATCCCAATGGGAAATTGTAATTATGCTACTATGTAAAGTATGTGCACAGAAGAAGGAATGTACAGGGGAAAAGATTTGAAAAATGAGTAATTTTATTAAATTATGCATTGAAATTGTTACTGTGAAGTATTGGAGTTTCTGGTTTGGATTGTTTTTAATAAAGGGGTTTTTAACTGAGATCAGCATTTGCTGGGAGTGAAGTGGAATTTTTAAGATTGCAGGTATGCGCAGTCTGTGCTCAAATTCAAGAACTGACAATGTTGGCAGTTGTGTGTTACACATATTAGATGCAGAACAACAAGGTGTGTGTTCTAGTTTTGACGAAGATTTCAGTTCAACCTGCTGCATGTTTTTTAAGATGCTGACAATTGAAAAAGAACTCTCAATTGCTGCTGGTGTTAGAGGTGATAGTTAACATAGCAGTTTATTCAGGATATGGGATATGTGCATCCATTTTAGTTACATTACAACACTGTAGAAAATACTTGAGTAAAAATCTGTTGGTTTCTAAACACTTTGAATCTTTTGCTTGGGGCAAATTCCCTCTCCCCCCCTCCTGTTATTTGAGCCTGTGTTGTCCTTGAAGTGCTGCTATGTTACTATTGTTCTAAGTTTTCCAGTATTCTGTGCTGAAAGAGTTGGAGAGAAAAATACATTGGTGTTTGAGCATGTAATTTCTTCTGGCCATGCTTCTGGAGTATCTAACAGGGTGTTTTAATTTCCCTCAACACATGAAGCTTTTATTTTATGTCAGGGTCAGATAGAAGTGGCTAATTCAAAGCAAAATCTGAATAACATCTCGAAGAATTATAGCAAGGCCATGTCTACCTGTAATTAGTCTTTTCTTCTTAACCAGGTGATGAGAGTGTTTTCTGCTGACAGAGGGGATTTTAGTTTATTTGTTTAGCAATGCTTGTAAATTATGTGTGACTTGATATAATTGAGCTGACCATAAGTGTAATGCTTGTGGCTGTATTAAGTCATTACTAGAAATGTAATTATTGGCTGATCTTCCACCCCTCCACCAAACAAAGAGCAAGGATGGACCACCAAAGCTTGATACTTTTCCACTTGCTATGTTGTGTAATTACTGTATTTTGCAAACGGGTTGTTAAATGCTGTCTTGCTCATCCCATGGTATTTATTGCAGAACACTCAGCTGCAGGGTGGGAGATAGCTCTGCAAGTCAGCATTTGCTGACTGGGCTTGATGGGGAGGTCTCTGCCCCCCAGACTACCAAACGCTGAGTCTCTTCAGAGACTTCTGTTTCAGCACACTGACCCCAATGATCTTTCTCATAAATCAGTCACTAAGTCAAACTGCAGATTGTTTTGCCTTTTTTTCTATTTCAGAGACACAAAAATTAAGAACACTCAATGCCAAATGAATTCTAATGGAAGTAACCACTCCTGCAAGGCTGGAGAGAGCTCATTCAAAGTGTAGAAAAACACATGGATCTCGTGAGGGGAATTAGGGCTGCAGAGTTGCATGACACTATGAAGTGCAAGTACAATATACTAAGGCCATAGAAGATCTGGATGCTTGTTTTCTATTTAATATTTCTGTTTTACGAAGCTGTATGTGTTCTTGAGGAAACTATTCATATTGAATAATCTGGGCAAATTGTTAATACATTGGTTGTTACAGTAAGCCTTAGTGCTGTGTTTATCCCAAAATGAGCCATTTTCTCAGTATTCTGCAACAATTTGCAGTTGTGGGAAGCAATTGTAGCAATGTCATAAGTAAATACTTATGTTTGGTGTTGCTATTCTGGAAAATCAAAACAATTTTTAGCCTCTAAGGGCTAAAATCTATATTCACATTGTGAATAAGCTTTCCTCCTTCAAGATTAAGGAAAGGGCTTTATGTATTTAAAAAACAGCACTCCCTTCCATCATATTTTCCCTTGAAAACTGAAGACGTACAGTGGCTGCATCCTGCCTTCCTGCATGTTAACAAAGAGAGTTATAAAACATAAATGACCCTATATTTCCTGTTCACTGGCACTTAGACTGGCATAAATAGCCTCACAATAACCTTTAGTCTTAATCGCTTTCATGAAAAAAGTTTTAAATATTTGGACCTCTTTCACAGATGATTTCAGAATTTTGGAGATTTTGGAGATCCATCCATTTTGAAGGATGGGGTATTTGTCATGTTTGTGTTTTCAAAAAAAAAAAAAGAAAGAGAACCTAAAATACCTTCAAATTCTAAGAGCTGTAAAATAATTTTTTACCCTACAGAGGAAAGTGCAATTAAAGTGGAGATGAATTTCCTGAATTAGCTGCAGAATTTAAAAGATAATATTCAACTTTCATCTGGTTTCCCTAATAAAAGGCATGACCATGAAGGCTAGGAGTCTCTTCAAAATCCTTACCCAGGAGAACACAATTACCATTTGCACTAACTGCAGATATATCATGCTCTTACTTGGTTGCTTTATCTTTTATGATAAGCTTGTAATCAAGAAAGAAGTTATTAAATTCAAAAGAGGTAAGTGCATAAATTCCACTAAAAATGAGGCTTTCATATTCTTTTTTAAGATGGATGTGTCATCTACTGCATGTTCAAAACTTTCACAGAAATAATTTTCACTTAAGTGGTATAAAATTGTAGATTAATCTTAAATAATTTAGTTTTGATTGTGTGTGTTCATGCAAATAGAGACATTTAGTCCTGACTTACTGATGAAGTTTTCAAACCTGTGAGTAATAGATTTTCAAGCCTACTTGAAAATCCTTAGGAAAAATATTTCATTTATGAGAAAGGAACTATTTTTTGCTCTTCCAGCAATTTGGATCTATGGATTCTCCTCACTCAGCAACTACACAGCCCTGAATGGTATTTTTCATTGATTCCCCTCCATACCAAACTTGCAAATTACAGCAATTACAGGCTTGTGGCAGCAGTACTGGCCAGACCGGGGAGGGGAGTTTTCTGTACTGAGACTTCAGCCCAGCTTTTTATAAGAATTTCCCTTCACAGTAAAGTAGAAGCTACTCTGACAGCTCCTCAAATCTGATTTTCCTTCAGATAAATGTTTTCATGTCTTCTAGGGGAGAAAAAAATGGTTAGCAAACACACAGAGATTGCTGTCCACTGGGGAGTCTGGAGGCACTCTGCACTTCACTTGAGGTTTCTTCTGGTTGCACAAAAAATAAAAGGGATTCCTTCAGCTCTCTCCAAGATGTCACCTAAAGTGATCATTTACAGCTCCACTGCTGAGATAGCAGTCATGCTGCCATTGCTTTAGGATAGAGAGGGAGTTGTGGTAAATACAATTTCACAACACTGAGTCATTGCAGGCTCCTCTCTTGTCTCCTGGGCTGCACTGTGGAAGATGTGCATTCTACATTTGTCACCTCATCATCTTCATCTTTTTGTGGTTACCTAACCGCACTCAGGAACTCCCTGTGGCCTCTGAGCATTCCTAAGACCTGGTTAGTCTCCCTGTTTTGTAACCCATAAGGGTTTGGCCCATGGTTGAGGGTCAGTCTGTGCCCTCTGGCCTGAGTTCCATCTCTTCTTGGGCACATCTTATTTTTATAACTGGCGTTTTAGGTGCTGAACATTAACAGTAGGGATTTTACAATTAGGTTTGGCGTTCAGGGCATGTTCTCCTCTACTCCTCCTCCCACCCTATCTCAGCCACCACAACCTTAAAAAAAAAAAAGGAAAATAAAAAACTAGTTTCATTTTCACTGGAAGAGGAAATTCTTCCAGCACCTGCTTTCATGCATCCAAAATGAAGTGTCAGTCTGTGTTGAATTTACAGCAAACCTACATGCTTAGGTTCACAAATGTCCTCATACCTCATAAACAAAACACATAGACCTGCTTTGAATGGTCAATCTGGATGTTCTGTCATCATTCCAGCTTATTGATTGCTTGCCAACAGGACTATAAGAAAAATTTGTACTTTTTTAGATCCCAGTCCTTAGAATTTACAATGTACATGTAAGTCTTTGCTGAGCCAGAACACAGCATGGCAATTCCCAGTGCTTCACATGCAGTAGGGAATACATGATTTAGTTCATGCATGTGTCTTGCAAATTTCCACTGGTGGTGCACATCTTTCTTTTAAAAGTCAGTTTTAGTAATGTTTCCTAATTGAGAATATCTTCAGAATATTGACCCAGAGTTGAAATACAAATGAGATCAGCAGCTGCCTGGAATGCCTCTAAAACCAAATATTCTCCCTCACCAAAATATCCTTCACAAACCCTAAGTGGCAGTGGAGAGCTTCACAGAGACAGAGCAGAGCAGAGCAGGAGATTGGGGGGGAGCCTGTGGCCTGGTATCTTAAACATATTGGGAGTATAGAATCACCTGTGTCTGTGTTTTAGATCCAGGGGTAATAAATGCATGTTATTATGAACATTTTAGCCAATATAGATTTGTTTGCTAACTCAGTTTAACAACAATAGAATGGATCCTCAGTTTCATTTCGTGGGTTATGCTGCATCACAGGCTGCCACTGCCTTCAGAGACTAGCCAGTATCTGAAAAAAAAACCACCCAACAAAACAAAACAAACAAACCCCAAAATAACTCTTTTGAGAGAATACAGTTGTTGACATCTAGGTGGGTTGAGAAAGATGCACTCTCAGCTGGGGCAACACCAATCAACACGCAAGCATCAGCATAGTGGTGATCATCACATAAGTACAAGCTTAAAGTCTTGTAGACAAGCTCAAAGTGATTGCACTTCAGAGGTGGATTTCACCAAATCAGGATAAAGAAAATTGTCCTTCTCCGTTTCCATTCTAGGACTGTGTAACTGAGGATTTGCAGAGGGATGTTCTCACATTGCTGTGGCAGCTGGAGAGTGACTCACTCCTCAGCCAGAGCTTTTCTTGCCCATTAGGATATTTTTCCAGAAAGATGTCTTTCACAGTTGAATAACAGTACCTGAATAAAAACTTTTTGTTGCCTCCAATTAAAGCTACTCTATCTGAACTTCAGAGTCTTCCTGAATCTTGAATTTTTTGGTGAATGGGGGTTGAACTATATAATCTTCAGAGGTCTCTTCCAACCCTAACAATTCCGTGATTCTGTAAATCCTATAGATCTACTCACAGGCTTTAGTGCCCACATGATTAAATGCTCTGCAGTTTCGAAGTTTTTCGTAAATGGCAAACAGCTGTGTAGTTTCAGCAGCTAACAAAAACTGCTTCTGCAGGTAGCAGCAGTGTCACTGGAATTGTCATTTTTTTCTGAAAGTTTTGGTGTGACTTTTCATCTGTTTGTGTAAATTAAGACATTAGCTGCTCATTAGTCCACAGCTCAGGAGACTGCTCCTTAGAACCTCTGGAGTTGTTGCTTCATGCCTGCAAGATGTACAGTTTTCAGCATTAAAAATAAGTTTAAAAAAGGAATATTAAATTCACCTGCATGCTGGTTTCTGACCTAATAACTGCTACTCTGGAGTGAAAAAATCTTGCCTTGTCCAAAATTATTCTGCAGTAATTAAAGGTTTGCAAAGCATCCCTGAGAAGAATGTGTATTAATAAAAGAGAAGGACTGGACCCATACAGCAGGAAGTTGCCAGAAGTCAGCACAGCCTGTGGAGAATTTTCAGGGTTCTGCACAGCCTGTGGCTGCCTCTCTGTCTCACATGTCTCACTCTTACATTTATAGGAGAAAAATTCTCTCTGCTCACTTTGGGTGTTTGTTGACAATAATTTGCCATTGTATCGTTTCCATTTATTACATTTATCATATAATGACAGCAATCCTCGCTCCCTGTTTTGAATAAAGCAAATATTTTCATACAGTTTTATATGGCAATATGATTGAAGCTTGAGTCACAAAAATACCTTTAAATAATGTTTTTAAAGCTAACTTTCTTAGGGACAGGAAGTTTCCAACCTGCAAAACCAAAACAGGAAAAAAAATTGTAGCACAGAAATGGATTATCAGGATTTGTATTCTTCCGTGAGAATTATTGAGTCTCTATGTGGTTAAACATGAAGTTTAACGTTGTGGGATTTCTCCAATATGCTTTTCAAAATGTACTATGACAGAACAGTGAGAATGGAAAAAAATTTTTTATGAACATAACAACAACTGATTTTAAGAAGCAAATGACCATAAAAATCAATAGAAAAATTCAATTTTAGGTGGTGTTGGACTAGGTCCCAGCAGGGGAAACATTATTGTATGGACAGGTTCACTAGGGAATATAGCAGGAATTGAGGTCAAAATGTAATCACCCAGAACACAGCTTTTCGGGGTGGATTATTTTATTCTCTCTCTGAACTGAAATACCTTTTAATGGTAATAAATTTCCTTATCCTGTGCTGGGAGTGTATTTGCCATAATGTATTAGAAGAAAGATCCTTAACAGCCTACACACTTTTTCATATGATTCTCGAAAATGTTCTGTGCTTCCTCTCCAACCTGCTGCAATAACTTTATTTTCAGTTACAGATAAAATGACCACTTGGAAAGAGTTGTAGGTGGTAAGCACTAAACTAAGGGTTTCAAATCTAACTAAAACTGAACGTTTAAAGAAATAAAAAGAGGAAGAGAGAGAAAGAGAGAAAAAGAAACATTAAAACAGGTAAAAAAGCCTGGTACTATAGAAAAGCAGTTCAAAGGACTGTAGCTATAAACACTTGTGAAAACAGCAGCTCTCTGTGCCATCATAATTTGTTTGAGTTTCAGTTGTTTAATCTTCATTTTCCTTTTTTCCCCCCTTTTTTTGTGTTTAGCAACAACCTACCTAAGGGTTATTCCATTGCTGTTGTTCTAGAAATTGTTGTTGGCTCTTACTCTAAGAATGGCATTTTTGTCCCAACGCCTTGAGTGTTGCATCTTTTTATACCGACATGGTTATCATAGGTTAAGGTGGGGTTTTTTTAAAGTATTAATAGTGACACTCTTACTAACATATTGCATAGAGGGGACTTCCTTTTGTGTGTTCACCTTCTCACTTGCCATCAGTGCATGTTATTGCTACATTCCAAAGGAGTTCATTTCTTCATACAGAAATCCCCACTCCCCCACCAGAAGAAGTATAATCTATGTTTTGGTGAAGTCATTGGAAATTCTTACTTGGTAATGTTAAGGATAAGATTGGTTTACTTTCATGTAATTTCAGTTCCTGGGATTTTCCTTGCATATATCAGTACAGCAACCACGACAGCTTTTTTCATATGCAGCAGAAGGTCATGTAAGTGTCAGAAATTTCTGTTAGCTGAAGTAATTAACACTGTCAAAATCTTTTCAGAAAAGCAAACTGAGAACTATTTAAGATGCTTTTAATGTTGCCCATCATGTACAAAGAATGACTAATATCAGAATGCCAGAAAATTGTATCTTTGTTCTCAGAAGAATTTATTCACCATTTGATGAATTAATTCAGCAGCCATCTTCTGTATATTATTTTGTACGTACATACACATATTTATATGTTTGAAGCAATAGAATTTCTACTTAAATAAAAGGGGGACACATATGCATTTCTCTCAGGCTTGGTAAAAAATACACTTGATACAATTGTGTAAAAAAAATCTATTGAGACTGAGAAATAACGTCCAGGTAATACCATTTACCATCATCAACAATAGAAACAACAAAAAACAGCAGACAAAGCTTTCAATCCCAGGAATACAGGGGCAAAACATAGCTATAACAATATAACGTTTTTTTCATTTTATGCTTTGAAAAATAATCAAACAAAATGTAGTAGTACTACATAGTCAGGTTTCCCATTACAAAATAAATATCGTTTGCAATTAATACAGACTCTGATGCAAGGAATCTAAAAAATGCAATTTTGGTCTTGGACCTCTTGATCCAGGATGTTAGTGTGAGTAACCCAAAACCTGAAGTGTTGTGTGTAACAGTCCACCATGTGCTTGAAGAGCCCACTCCCCTTAGATCTTTAGGAATTTACTGCCTGCTAAGTCAGGGTCTCTGATTATTTCTGATCAATCTAAATTCAGTCAACCAGCTCTTTAAAATTATCCCAGCAAGGTTTACCTCAGATTATCTGTTTAAATTCCTGTCTGCCTGATGCATCAGACTATTCTGGTAAGCCTTTGAACACTCACACATAAACTCAGATCAGTACCTTTAAAAAAAATGCCTTTCACTTTAACAAAAATAAAGAGAAAATCCACTAAAAATAGAAAGACAAAATCGTAAGAAAGGAAATATCTGGAATTTTTCACTTTCAGTGGTTCAAAATCACAGAATCACAGAGTCATTTAGGCTGGAAAATACCTCCAAATCAAACAACCCCAGCTCCCTCTGCCACTCTTATTTGGCTTAGTCTCTGTATTTAAAACTGACAGGGGCCTCACACGTGATTTTGACTAAGGGAAGTTGAATTTAACCATCCAAATAAAAAAGTAATATATTTAACTGATGGCAGCATCAATATGTTAAGATAGTTATGTTAGGATAGTTGATAAGCCTTTTTTGAGCAACTATGCTACTTCACAGGCATTTTATGATTCCGATAGATCACACACATACTTTCAAAAAAATCTGTCAGAGATCAGTGCTTCTTGTTATGAACACATTATAAAACAAAAGATCTATGCAGTCACAATAATTCATTTTAAAAGTTAAATCTGCTTAAAATAATTTTTCATGATTTTTCAAGGGGTGCTCTGAAGCCCTATGGATGCAGTTAAACTTTCAGCTTTTTAGAAATCGGTGAACAAGATTACAGGCTAAATTTTGGAAAATAAAGAAAAATCTCCAATATTCCTTCTCAAACTGAAGACACTAATTGAGAATATGACTCACCACAGCTTTATGTCAGTATAAATATCATTGATTTCTTTGGAACTACATTAGCATAAAACAGATGTAATATGTTGCAGAGTACCAGGCAGGAGTTTATGGCACAATTATGCTACTTCTACTAAAACAAATGATTGCAGCAGATATTCCTTGGCTCCATTTATTCACAGTTGACTGTGATACCTTTCTTGTAAAATCTCTACTGTTTTGTTTGGCTTTGTCTGAACAAATGAATTTCTGCAAAGCAACAACCTTCATAAGAAATATCTGTTCTGAATTTTAGTAGGAAAGGAGTTTTTACTTGAGGATTGCTATATAGCAGTGTATTTGGGGAGGAAAGGTAAAAAAAAAGCCCAAACTAACACCAAAAAAATCCAGCTTAATTCATTACAATAGAACAGAGTTTTCAATTTTTCTTTGGATTTTGGTTATTTTTTCATTTCATTACGTATGTAAAGATTTGGTAGTATGTAGTTGTTTTCACACACTTTCTGTGATCTTCTTAATCCGCCCCTGAGGTTTAGAGCAGGCAGCATTTAGTTCATTATTCATTCGAAAGTTTGCTAGCAATTTTTTTGTTTGTTTGTTTTTATTCTGAATACCTCTAAGCAAAGCACGTTTAAGGGAAGAATTTGTTTTTTTCTGAAGAATGTTTCATTCAAGGGGCAGTTTGTGTGGTTAGTTTTGTACCTCTTCCAACATATAAAGCCAGTCCAAGATCTAAAAGTGGAAAAGAGAGAAGTGACTTCACATTCTTCCAAGGCATTTGTCTGAAAACCAGGATATTTGGGTTTGGCAATCGGTGTTTGGGGTGGTCTTCTTTGCTTTTGCTTTTATCTTTTTGTGATTGTTTGTGTATGTAGGGAGGAGATTTTAGATAACTTTGGTTGGTTGGGTTGATGTTGTAGGAGAGATGTGCATAATCAGAAAATGATTAACTGTCACTTTGATGTTTACTGAGCTTTTTCCCAATAAAGGATCACAAAAAGGACATAAGAAAAAAGAAGATGCATGAGATAACTTTCTTTGCTAGAAAGGTAGCCTGTGTCAGGTCCTGGATGCATCAACAAAAAAAGGTTAGGGATGCCATACAGGAAAGGTACAAGGTTTGCTCTCTTTAACTTTCTCCCTGGATTTTGAAAGCCATTTAAAAACTCATAAGCTTCTTTGCCTTATAAAATTTAGAGGTCTTTCTTGGAGAAATTTCTGAACTGACAATATCCTATAATGAAGGATAGCCTCAACCTTAAGTGAACTGCCTCTGCAGGGAGTTTTCACATCCAGGCTGTATTTGAGGGCATTATTTAGGAAACATCTCTGTAAGCTTCTGCCAGAAAGAGAAAAAATCCAGCAACATTCATTTCCTTAAACAGACTTTTAACAGGGCTTTTTTTTAGCAGCATAATGGACGTAAAAAGTAGAGTTGAACTAGGAAAAGGATAATTCAGGAAAAATAATAGGTGTATGAGAATGACTGTGTTCTGAAACAGAAAGTTCCAATTCCTGTTCCAAAAGCAGATTTGTGTGAGAACATTGAAGCCTTTCTGCTTTGATTTTTCTTTCATTAAAATAAAACTTTGAGATTTCTGCAGAAAGCATCCCTTTTTGCAAACTAATAAAATAAGAGATTTCAGCAGGAATAGAGAAATTTAACTGAAATAAAAAAACATAGCCAGTTATGCAGTATTAGTACATTAAATTCTTAGACACCCAAATGTACTCTACTACTTTCCTTTGTGAATTAGTTTTTTTCATATCTTTCAAATGTTTTCTTTCATACTATTACTGGATGGAAATGCATAGACTAATTGTCAACAAATTTTTACTATAAATCCAGTACTATCTTCCTATTATAAAAATAGAAGAACCTGCAAAATATTTTTAAGGAAATTTCTGATACCTTATTGGTGTAATCAGTAGCAGACATTTGCAGTCAATATCACTGAACACAAAAGACTTAGATTGAAGAAAGATGGAGAGTGATAATTTTTATCATTAAGCAGTTGTGTAAATAAAAAATATAAACAAAATAACTGGACATTTTATTTGGTTTATTTGTTGAGGTTTTCCCTCTCTTTTCTAAGTAGATAAACTTGGCTTCACAATTATCTTCACTTTTCCATCATATTTTTCACTTCTGTTTTATTTTAATGCAAAGGAATACTCTGAATGGCACCTGTAAGGATTTCCCCTTCACACACAGGCACTCAAACTTCCCTAAAGTTCAGCAAGTCCTCACAGATGAACGTTCCTGCCATGAACACATCAAAGGAAAGTTACTTACATATTGAACTTGCAAATTCTACGAACTTTCTTATCTCCTACCAACACACCTTTCACTTGAGAATTGGTCGCAATACTGCTTCATGGTGTTCAAAAATGGTTCAGCAGCGGTGTTTCTTCTGCTTCTCAAATCAGAGCTTTATACCATTGGTACATCCCGCCATTAGCCATCTGTCACTAAATGTATCTTTGACGTCTCTCTTGTACTCTTTTGCTATTAATATTGTTGTTGCTACTGCTTGTTTTTTTATTTCATTGCTGTTTCCAGTGAACTGTTCTTATCTCAACCTGTGATCTTTACCTCTTGTGCCTCCAGTTCTCCTCTCCAGCCCAATGCAGGGGAGGGGGGAATGAGAACACTAAATTGGACAATGCTGCTCCTAAACTATAGAACTGACATTAGGTTTTCAGTGTTATGTTAGGATGAAAAGCCAAAAATATAAGTAATTTTCCAGTTCCAAAAATACAGAAACATCACCATTTATCTAAAGATTCCTGAATTCATATCTTCTTGCAAAAGTTGATTTGTTTTGTTTAAAGCATTTCATCATAGAACTATAATTTATGTAACATTACTTCTTGCAGGCCAGTATGTTTAAGAACAAAAAATTATCCAAAACTTGAGCAGGTAGATTATATTTTCTTTACTTTTCTACATTTGGGAAAGCCTTTTAGATTCAATTTTTTCCCCCCTCTCTGAATCATCTTTATCAAGATATCCCCAAAATGTGATTGTATTTAATTTACAAATTCTTTTTCTCTTTGTAGGAATGTCTGATGTCCATTTAACTTCTCCTTTGAGGTTAAAGAATACATACTGAAGAATCCTTGTGTCTCTGAATCAGGCATGCCTATAGATTAAGCCAGCTTGGGTGTTTGATTGTTCAATTAAATTAGATGCAGAATAGGAAAAAGCAAATAGAATTATTGTGCATTTATCCATCTGCACCACTCAGCTATCCCACTTAAAGAAGCACAGAATGGTGCATGGAAAAAGAGGCATTTTTCCTGATGGTGGACCCTCATCCATAGAGAAAAAGAAGGGAGTTACATCCCTTGTCACTGAGCTTTTGTTCTGGATTAGTTAACCTGGCTTCTGCAGGGTTAGAGCTAATCTGCAGGGGTGCGCACAGCAGGTGTGAAATTGCTAACGCCTCCCTGCCCACTTGCTTCATTACCTTCACTGAAAAGCCATTGAAACGAAAGAGCCTTTATGGCCTGGCCATTTTCTGGTTGGGCATATTTGCAGGTAAAGAAATGGTACCTGGGGTGGTTTCCCTTCTGGCTGCCTCCTGCTTCACTGCTCTGCCACAGCCAATGCCTTTCTTTCTCGTGGTGACAGATTTCTGCAAGAATATTTGCCACTCTGTCTGCGTTATTGCTACAGGCCTATCTGTTAAATCTTAAATACTAATGAATCATTAAAAAGGGTATTAACATATTTGCTGGCCCTGTATGTGTGTCTTATTCTTCACAGTTTTATAGCAATTTCTATTAAAAAACCTAATTACAGAGATTATTGTGACATGCTTTGAAACAGCAGCATTCATTACACATTATCTATGTATTGGAATTTGGGAAATTAATGCACCAGGAAATGAAATGACTCACCCAGGGTCTCTGAAGATGTATGTTCAACTCATGACTAAAATCCATGCTGTAGATCTGCATTGTGTTTGCTGCACAAACTTTTTTGCTGTTTCTCTTTTTTTTTTTTTTTTTCTTTTAAACCACATCCTACTGTTTCACATTGAGCTGGAAAATTCCACTGTGCTGCTTCTGTTGTCAAACTGCAATTGGCATTTAGCCAATTACATTAGTTAAATACATCTTAATTGTGAGCGTTCCCTCTCTTTCTTTTGGGGTTCAAAGGGTGGAGAGAAAGGGATAACTGGGGAAGCAGAGCCAGGCTGTGGGGAAGGATGGGCAGAGAAATGGAGAGGCAGAGACCAAAGAACTGCTCGAGTGATGGAGTGAGTGTGAGATGTGCTGCTGCTGCAGTTGTGAGTGTTGTATCCACGAATGGTCAGAGATAGATGGATTTTCCAGCCTTTCAGTGGGGTGGGGTAGGCAGAAAAGAGAGTTCGAGGTAAGGGGGGAATAAGGAGAGGCTGTAAGTGAGGGAGCTGCACCTTGGGCTTTGCCTTGCATTGCCTGCTCTGGTATGTGCACTGCCCAGGTGGGTAGGGTGGAGATGGTATGTATTTACCTCTTTATAGGTTACATCTTCTGTAAAAATGTGATGGTTTATGTGTCTGCTCCCAAATTATACCACTGGAATCAACTTTCAAAGTGCCTACAGCTTTCTGATTTATGGCTTGCAGGGGTGTTCCCTTGCCTCTGCAGGGGACTTGTACTGGCGTCCAGAGGGGACTTCAACTGCAACTTTTAGGGGGAGACCCAGTAATGCCCTGGTTACAGGCTCTTTTTTTTAGCAGGTATGATGAGGGATCCTGTCCTTGAGGCCAGCTGCCCAAGAATTCTTGACATTTGTAATAATTTTTTCTGTTGTAGAGCAAGTAAATGTCCTTAGACGTCAACATATCATCAATACTTAGTCATCATGTGGGGTTAGAAATTTATTTCTTAACTTCTGTTTTTCTTTCTATGCCAGATGGAGAGCAATGAGAAAGAAATTCAGAGCAATAAAATTGCAGTTTATCTATATAGACAGATAAGTGAAGAATCATTTTCGTATAAGGGAATATGTCTTCATTCTGGAGACTTCCTGAATATACCTTAGCTTTAGTTTGAGAAAACAGATGCGTGAAAATTTCATTTGTAATAGTAATAGTAAAGAAATTAACATATGTTTATATTTTTCATCCCACTTCAGATTTTGTGAAACACCACTCATCTGTAAACTACTACATGCATGTGTATTTTTGCATAAAGAATAATATTTCAGGTTAGAGAGGTACTTTCTTTTTTTGTCTCTTCTGCAACTGCAATTTGAGAACTGCTAACCAGGAGGTTAAAGATTCAAATGTGGGATCCATATAGTTCCAATATAGCAGATTTAAAGGCTATAATGCCACACAGCATCCAGGAATCTGACCAATTTGGCTCATAAATCCTTTCTTTTCCAGTACAGAATCTGCAGTATAGTATCTAAAGCTTCCCATTTCCTGCTTTTCTTATCTGTAAGGCTTCTGTGTTTCCTGAGACAAGCTAAATGTAAGCTAATCTTTTGATCTGCTTGAAAAGATAATTTTGTCATGCAAATAAAACCAGGCTCAGCCTTCAATTCAGTTCTCTTCCATTTAGATTTTTACACTGAGCATCAGATGGACTACTGACTATCTACGTGTACCTTGCGAATCCAGATTTTGGCTCGTCCAAGACAATTACAATTGCTCAATTAAAATGTAAGTAAGTAATACTCTTAGAAAATACGAAGCTGCTTAAAAAAACTGTGTCATGTTATAAGACACTATTAGTCCTCAAAGCCTGCACTCTGTGAAGTTCCAGCATTTGAGAAAATACCCAGAATATTGAAGTAATTGAAATTAAACCAATACATGAATGAAGGGACAGAATCAATAGAAATTTTAATGAGGAGGCAGTTGTGTCAAAAATATTTTGGAATACTAAGCTCAGATTTTTAAAAAAGGATTTTGCATAAAATATTTTTCTATTTTTATAAGAACATTCTTGATTTGTAATATCTCTGGTGAATTTGTGGGTGTGGTGAGGTCAGTAGTTTTCCCTGAAAATTTGTGGATGACCTATCCCTGCAAGTGTTCAAAGACAGGTTGGATGGGGCTCTGTGCAACCTGGTCTAGTGGAAGGTGTGCCTGCCTTTGGCAGGAAGCTTGGAACTAGATGTTGTGTAAAGTCCCTTCCAGCCCAAACCGTTGTTTGATTCTGTGATTCTATGATTTTATGAATTCAAAGTATACAACTTCCTCATAAAACAAAAAACCAATCCTATTTGGGGAATGCAATTTCTGCAACAATTGCACTTACCTACAATCATGAGCATGATTTCCCACAGAGGAAAAAATAGGAAATCACTTGAAAAAGCAAAAAAATCACAAGGAAAGAAAAAGGAAAAAAAAGTCAAGGTTTGTTGACTTTTCACTCTGAAACTCATATTTCTTTTTTGACACAGAGTCACTCTCCAGAAGAAGAAAATTAATAAAATGCTTGAAATTTCTGTGAAAATTGTTGTGGGTAAGAGGAGCACAAGAATCACATCAGCTTGAGAGATTGTAAAGAGTAACATTTCTGGTTTTTTTCTAGATTTTGAGAGAAAGACACATTAATATATTTATATAGGTATATTACCTTTTATTTTTTTCTAGAAGTAAGTACATTCAGGTAGTACAACTTTTTGAGTTAAAAAGTGGTATAGAGTAGAACTTCTCTATTACTTCGTTTGGTGGATTCTGTTTGTTGGCAAGGTAAAGCAGAAATAAGTGTAACTGTGAAGATGGGGAATTAGAGTGGCAAAATGGAGTCATTGGAAACACTGAAAATCATAGAATAATTTAAGTTGGAAAAGAACCCTATGTTGTATTATCCTAAAACATGCCTAGTGTTATACAGATAAATATATGCAGATTCTGATTTCCAGTCAAGTTGTTGCATTGCAGAAGGTGTTTTACACAGTTTTAATGCTGAGTCCTGCCTGAGCTTGTGCAGGCTGTTATTTACCTAAAATATTAATTTCTATTGTCAGCTTTTGTTCAAATTATCCTTATTTATTCATTGGAGAATTTTAAGATATTGATCCAAGCTTAGTTTTGACTTCAAGTTAGTCATATTGTTCCCATTTCAAACATCTCCATGAAAATATGGTTTGCTGGAGTGCAAAAATCCTCTCAGCTGTCCAAAGAAAAATCCATTAAAAATGTAAGAGTGAGGCTTGTTTTGACAAATTTCAACATGAGTCATGAATGCTCAGGATTCTTACACCTTTGAACAAGAATTTTCAAGCTGCATAATTTTGATCCAAAAATAATACCTCATGACAAATTATCACAAATAAAGTCTTCGACCTTAAGATGTTACTTTTTATAACTAGTCACAGACTTATGACCTCTAGAAACTGTCTTATCTTCTCTTTAGATTTTGCACGTCCTGAATGATAAATAAATGTTGAATTGCTGTGTCTGAAAAAAAAGTTCATTTTGGATACATAGCGTGGAAAAATTCTGTTTTCTATTGGTGATGAATCCTAAAGATCCCTGCTTCATCAGTTATTATAGTATCCATGTATGTTGCTTTAGATTAATTAGTAATGAAAACTTTATTCTGAGATAGATTTTAGTGGGAATTAAGACAATTTCTGATGCAACTGCACTGAGGTCTCCAACTTGGTGTTTCTTAGAATGTGAAAGAAAAAGCACATAGTGATTTTCCTATTCCAAAACTGAAAATATCCTGTGAGAGGGGCACCTAATGTGCAGAGATTGAATAAAATCATGTCACACTGTAGTCGCTGATTCCATGTTCTTTGACAGGGACCACACAGTTCTTTTTACCATTCCAGCTTTGTGGAGGAAAGGTTGCAGTCTTATTCCTAGCTAGCATCTTTTGGTTTTTTATCATATCATGACAGATACGATCATGATTCACAAGTGGGGCCTGGACAAATTTTAATGGCTCAATGACATTCACAAATGAGAAGTAACAATAATTTGTAGGTTTTTGGGTCTTTTTTCAACAAACTTCTTTTTGCAATGTTTTGCTTCTAGTGCTACCAAATTTGTTTCTGGGTATCTCTATAATTTCAGTGTTTAATTATGTGAATTCTGAAACTGAATTTCTGTATGTGCTTTAGCCAACACAGAAGCACAGTTTGCAGATTCATCTGCAAAACTTCTTGAGAAAGTGAAACTGCAATACATATATCCAACAAAAAAGCTGTGATAGTCCAGGCAGCCTGTGTGAAACTCAATGTCACTCATAAAGAAGATACAGCTGTCTTGCATCCAATCCATGGCATACATATCAAAGACAAATATAATGAAAGAATTTATTTGAAAATAGGGACAAGCCCTTATCCTTCATCAAGAGCACTTTGGAAGACGATGGTCTCCATTATAACTAACATTTTCTCCATTGTAACTAACTCAGATGGAATTCTGAGAAAGGGAATAGAAATTACACAGTCAGAGTAATAGAAATTACTCAGGTAATCAAATCTCTCATTGTTTTTTAAATTTCAGATGTATGCAAGACAGAAATCTATGCCAATTCAGGCAATATCTGGCATCTCAACTTTTTCTTTTTAAGGGAACTTTTTTAAAAACGGAAATGGGAAGAAGGAAAGAAAAAAGATCTAGCTATGCCCATGTACTTTCTGTGTAGTTGTTCATATACTTTCCAAAAACTCTGTAATTACCTGACCACTCATCCAGTTTGGTTTCCCTTTCAGCCCTATGACTACGAAAAGAAAGAACTCTTTTCTAGTAATTTTCCATGCATGCCTATTCATGGGTCAACTGAAAACTGAAGACTTAGAGGAGTCATTATGTATCTATGGCAGAATAGCCTTCAAAAGATAAGCAGATTGTCTTATTGTTTTGTTGATCTGTTATTCTCAATGCAGAAAGATTATATTCCTCTTTCCCATTCTCCAGAGTGAAAATAGATGCCATTCAACATTTGATTGTATTTCCCAGCTAGGAAATAAAAGATTGAAAGGAAATTTAAGTTCCTAGCATTTGAAAGACAGGCAAAGCAGATCTCTTACTTGGTTCAGTCCCACCTGACTTCTGGCAGTGCAAAACCCTTATTCACAATGCATTCATTTTCTATAAAATTCTAAAAGTGAGATGCAGTAGAGGTCTGGAAGCTCATTTAGTCCTTTTTCTGGCCAAGGCAGCACTGATATCAGCTGTATGTTCCCGGATGTCTCTGCTAGAGTTAAACTGAAATGATGCAAGAAACAAGGCAGTGACCTTGCTGTGTGATGTTCCTCTTCAGTCCAACACCTCTAGTAGGCAATCACCTTACAGATTTGAGTGCACTGTAAGCCACACAAAAAGTGGATGTGGTATCAGAGGTAAGGTTTTTAAAATTATTCTGCAGGGTTCAGTATTCTCAGTATGTGGGATTTCTCTCTGGGTTTGAGCACAATAAAAATGAAACCTTAATCAACAGCAAACCCCTCATGTTTCAAGTATGTCTATTTAAATCAGCTACAAAGGGAGATAATAATTTTGAATAGAAATTAATCCTTTTCCATTTAAAGAATCAAGATTTCTGAGAACAATCCTGTTCAGCTCCTGACAGTTATAGTTTTACATGGTCTTTATAAACACTGATCTGAAGAGAATTAATTGTATCAGCAGTGAAGATAAATATTACAGCTTCAATCTACATTGTTAATTAAATATGTTATTAAAACCAGAGTCTAAAGAAGGTATTTATTTATGAAGTAGTCATAGTAGAACTGTTGTCAGTCAGGCTTTATCTTACTTTACTAGCACCTTTGTCAGTACTAAGTATTTTAAACTAGATGACATGTTGCTGTGATTAAATAAACAATAAACTTCAAATTCACTTCCAGTAACCAGTATTTTAGCTTGCTGCTGACACCAGATATATATTTTTGCTTGTATTCCAACCCGTAAAATTAAGACATAGATGCTCATCTTTAAAGTGCTTTTTTTCAGCACCAGAGTAAGAGTGCTGAGAAAGCTGAGTGATAGTCTCATAACTTTGCTGTATATGCATCTGTCCTAAAAGATTAGCATAAAAAATAATTGAGGTCCCATTATATTAAGTGCTTTTTAAGGTATCTTTTTTTGATGGAATACAGAAATCTGACCAATATACTAGAATGATAATTTATAGGCAATTAATTTTTTTTTCCAATTACAGTGTGATTTTTTGGTTAGGATTTGTACATTATTGATTCCCAATAGACATTACTTTTCTAAAAGCATTATCTACAGTCCCCCAGACAAATAAACAACTCACTGCAAAATCCATTTCTTCTGTTTATAAAAGTTAATCAACAACAATTTAATAGACTAATCTTTTTTTCTTGTGATTTGCATGGTGTCTAACGCTTTGTAATTCATGCTTTTAATTTTAAATATTGATTGGCTAAGCTAAAGTTGTGAAGTGTCTGCCTTTAAAAGCATGCAACTTTGTGGACACAAAGATTCAAAATGAGATTTAAACTTGCTCTGTAAATTGGCACAGTGAAGTTAAGTAGGTATTATTAAGGTTTTTGTGTCAATCAAACTAGTTTATAATTTAAATCACGCTACCAAGGCATTGAAAGTTGCCAAGATTTATCTATAATGACCTGTTACTGTTGGACACAGAGACATTTCTGCACCAACTTAAGCAGGTAACTATACCATTGAGGAATCTGCAGTGCATACTTCAATGAAAGCTGACAGCAGAATATAGATGTAGAATATATGATTGGCTTTCAAAATTTCCATTGAAAGGAAATAGCAGAAATAAATGGAAATAATGCCATATGGCATTATGCTCGTGATGGAAATTTCTCAACTAGACTAAATGTGAAATGTTCTTCACATGTCAATCATATCTGCTGTCATTTACATAAATTTGAATTAAGTATCTTGGATTAACTTTTGCTGTCTTGCAAAACAATGAATATTTCTGCACTCAGACTGTTCAAAGTTGGTCTAGTGCTTCATTCCTGGTAATCTACAGAGGTCGTGGGTCTGATTCTGCTTTCCCATGTGCTTTGTATAATTTTTAAAAGTACACATACAAAGTGAGTAAATTTCATGTGATTCTGATTTGCATAGTTTGAGTCCTTGAGTGCTGGTGTTTAATGAGTAGAGATTTCAAGGAGTGTCCAATGGTGACAGCAGTGTCACTGGATTCAGAAACTCCAGTGGTAACAAGACCCTGACACTACAAGATCAAGATGTTAAAAAAGGTTGGGGATCATTGCTTGTTTTTCAGAACAAAAACAGAAAGACAAGAAAGAAATCAGGTATTTGAAAAACATTAAGCACGTTTTTCTTAGTAGTTTGACAACATGTCTACTTATTTCCCTTTAGAGTAAAAGTGTTTTTATAAAAAGAATGTCCACAGTGGTTGCACTCTTTCATATGTGATAAAGATGCTATTGAGTGAATAAGAGATCACTACAGATTTGTAGTGTCTGAGGTGTCAAAATAATACTGGAGAAACTCTATTTAGGACTCTTCTTGTGGTCCAATCTCTGGTCACAGAACAGCCAATCACCCCACCATGGTCAGGGTGGGGTGAACACAGCTCTTTTTCAATCAGGGACAAAAGTGAGGGGAAAAAAAAAGATGGCTGAGCTGGCATAAGGACCTGAGATCCTAGGAGACACAGGAAACTATAATTCTCATTACAGAGATCTTTCTTGGTGTACTGTCTTCCTTTCATCATTGTCAGATGGAAGACCTGGGTGTTGGTGATAATTCACCACTTATAAAAAATTTTTGTTGCAATTATTCTAGTAATTGATTTTTTTTTTCCTAGATGTGATCTTAGCATAGTTCTGGAGCTTTGTCAGAATATATAGCAAAAATGTTAGGACGTATATTGTTCCTTTTGCTTAAATTTTGGCTAAAGGTTTCCTATGGCATTAATGAAATATGTGAGACAGAACTCTTGTAGTCTGCACAATCTTACCCAGGCTTTCTTTATGGGCAGTGACTGAAACAGTTACTGAAACAGAATGACAGAAAAGAAATAATATTCAGGATATTATATCAGAAACTTCACATGTTATGTAGCTACAGGATATTCTTACAAGTGGATGCAGTGCTGAAATCCTGTACCATAATTGTGAAGAACTTGAGAGTTCGTGCTGCCTCTTTTACACATGAATGTATCAGTAAGGAACACTCTAGTTATCCCACAGGAAGATACTTGCCAGCTGGGTGAATCTGAGGCTTCTTTTTTTTTTTCTTCCTGCAGTGTGAGCATATATCCAACAGTTTTCAGAACTGAATTCAAGGGACTTTTTTTACCCTCAATGTTCCCACATTTTATGAGTCACAATCCTCCTGCACTAAGCAGACAAAACTCATACTTTCAGTGAAGAATTTTTTATATATTTTCTAAGATACAACGATTATGTAAGAATAATCAGTATCTGCATCCCATTATTTTTAACGAACAGTTTAAAACTGATCTATAGTTTCTTATGTACAATGCTTGGAGGTGTATGTCCAAAGACTGATTTTAAGTTCAGTATAAAATGTGAGGAGCAGAGACTGAAGTCACTACTAATAGAACAAGCATTCAAATTGGAGATGTCACACAGGAATTGTTGATCATCGAAAAGAGGTTAATACATGCACTGGCTGCCTGGAAGGAAAAGTATTTGAAGCTGCAGGTATTGAAACTTTAATTTCAAGTGGAAGAGCACAGAGGGAGCAGTGCACTGCGATGGTCCATTGGACAGGGCTGTATGGAGGTGAGTCTTTAACTTGTCAGCCCAGGTGATCACTCAAAGCACATTAAACAACTGTGACATTTCACCAATTGTCAGCCATGTACCTAACAGCAGCAAAACAGCAGTAGGAATTCCTGAAATCCTTCTTTCTTTTGTTTTAAACTATTAACTTTTGCAAAGAAATGTATACAGAGAAAGGGTATGTGTCCTGTTTTCAGAACATTGAAAGGAAGAATTTAATTACTTTAATTTGTAAAGGTGGTGGAAGAGGTACTGGGAAAATTCCTTTTTTCTTCGTATTATGTGCACTGTCTATTTCTGGTTTGTCCAGGTATTTGTTTACCTTTGGCCACTTGAGATATTTCATCCTTTTCCGGACCTATCTTCAGTCCTTTGGTTCTTTTCTTTTCTGTTAAAGGCATCAGTACAAGAGTTACTCATCTGTGATGGGATTTATTTTAAGTATGAATAAAGTATCAGTTTACAGAAAAAGAGTTTAAGGAATTATTTGGGCCTGGAAATTCAGGTTTTGTTATGTCATCCACATATCTGCCTTCAAGTTCTTAGTCTGCTGTTTTTCAGCCATACTTGACTCCATGGAGAATGACAATAAGAATATATAAGTAAAAAAGCTAAGAAAAGGTCAACAGATAAATACTGGATTAAAAATATTATTTCCATTATTAACTGTACATCTTGAACTTAAGACTTCTCAAAACTGAAGTGCATTCCTGTCTTGTTCTCTATCTGGCAAAATAAATTAGTGACAATTTACATGCAAAATGGCTTCCAAGTCCAGTGCTGTGTTGAACTTGATGGATATAATTTAGGCTCTCTGTACAGACACCGCACAAAACTTTCTTCCTATTGCACTCTCATATCTGTGATGATACACGATGTACCATTACTACTTGGTTATAACTTTCTGTTGTCATTGCCCCTTTTCTGTCTTGGCCTTATGAAAGTATGAAGAATTTCTTTGTCATCTGCTCTTCGGTGCAATAATTTTCCCATTTCCAGACCACCGTATTAATGCCTCCTACACAACCACAAACTACTCTCTGACTCATGCTGCATTAAGAAGTACAGACAAGTTCATCTGGCTTCATGTGCTTCACACATCCTTCCCAAAACACTTGGCCTTATTGATAGTTAGCTCGCTAGGTTGCATTGCTTCAAAATGCAGTAGTCCCTGAATTAACGATGTTAAAGTTTTCATTGAAATGCAATTAGAATATTGATTATTTCAAATTTAACAGAAGCAGAAATGATTGAAAGCAGGCAAAAACTGTCTTATAAGCAAAGTAAAACAATTTGTGAAGAGCTTTGTGATGCAGAACTCAATCAGCTAAAATTGGATCAGAAATCTTAAAATGGAGGATGAGCAAATTTACAGTGCAAATTTAACTTAAAATATAAAATATAATAAATATCATTAAAGAGATCATAAACTGATATTGATCTACTATGCACCATGCCTTTGCTACATATCTAGATAGAAAGTCGAAGCCCTTCAGCAGTGAAGAATTATATGATATATAAACTATTTAATTTAAAAACTAGACTTTATGTTAGAACAGTGTTGTATGTTTATTTACATTAAAAACAAATGAAGTTATAATTACCTGTAATATTTTTGTTCTATATTTGTATATTTGCTTTTCAGAACTGTTAATTTAACAAGAATCTCTCTATATTTGGATAACTCTCTTTATTTTCTCAGGAATTTTATTTCAGTTAGGTGTTAAAACAATATTAGTTTGACTTTAAAATTTCTATGCCACGTTCTGAGTAGAATGGGAAAAATATTCTTTTGATGTTCATAGTGACTTTTATATCTACAGTGTGAATGATTCAGAGTTGCATAATTCATTGGGGTTTTTGGTTGGTTTGGGGTGGGGGGAGAAGTTTCTTCCTTTAAATTTTTTTTTCTGTTTTTAATTGGAAATTGTGGGGTTTGGGGTTTTTTTAATTCATGGGTAAATTTGTGTTTCTGTCAATCAGTGACAATGGACCATTTTCTCAGGGGATATGTTTTGCTAGGAACTCTGAATAAGAATGGAAGTTCATTAATAGAGTATTTAAATGCCAGATGTACCATGAAGTACTCCCATTTTTTAAATAGAGTGATCAACCTCTTCTGTGATAGCAGAGACAGAGCTTTTCTATTCTTGGCTAGTGTGATGATATCCATGCCACTCAGCACTTACTTCTATATTAATGCTCTTCTGCCTGCCAAAAGCACCACGTTGCATAGCTTTTTTTCAAGTCCCTATTCACCTGAAATAACTTGATTTCTATTTATCTCAGTCTCAATTTAGAATGTGATTCATAGGTCTACAGTGAAAAATTATCAGCCTTTTAAAGCACATGGAAGCAAGAACTAATCCTGAAGGATCTTCATTCTTTGGCTCTTAGATGCTGAGCTCCCCAGAGCCAGAATTATCTCTGTATCTTACACGGTGTCAGCCACAGTGTCAGCACCTAATTAGAAAGCAAGAGGATGGAGACAAGTGAAGATGCCTTTTTCACACTTCTGCTGTGATTATTGACCTGTTAAACGCAGCATTTCTTACTTTCTATCTTTTACGGTGAACTAAAGATTGGATGCCCCTTCAGTATGAAACGCTAAAAGGAAAGAAACCAAACCAGCCCTGTTGGGAGTACAACAGATCTGCTCTTCCTTTCTGAAGGAAAAGCTTAGATCAAAAGGAATTGTAGAATTGTGGAAAACTCAGGCTGGAAGAGACATTCCAAATTCATCTTAACCGTCTCTGCCTTCTGAGGCAGGATAAACATATAAACAAACTCCCATGTTGGATAGGCATGTATAAAACCTCTTTTGTGGTCATGCTACAGCACCTAACCAGCCTTACAAAAAGATTTTTTTTCCCATTATATGTAATCTGGCTGTCTCTTGGTTAATAATGACTTTATTAATTGCAGTTCACTAAAACACAAAAAAAAACCCAGAAAGAAAGTGTCATGTCACCAGCCTTCATTCTTCATTTTTTTGCCCGGAGAAACTGTTGATGCCGCATCCCTGGAAATGTTCAATGCCAGGCTGGAAGGAGTGCTGAGCAACTTGGTTCAGTGGGATTTGTCTCTGCCCACTGCAAGGGACTTGGAACTAGATGATCTTTAAGGTCCCTTCCAACCCAAAAAATTTATGATTCTATGCTTCTGTGATACCTCTGCACTAAAAAAGCCACAGTTCTTTCAACTTTTCTTCTCAGTTCATGATTCTAAATTGAATCAGTTCTTGTTCGTGTCTGAATTTTCTCCTGTTTGTGTATAATCTTATTTTAATAAGTAGAATGAAGTCATGTTCCACCTAAGGTCTCACCATTGCTAAATGAAGCAGAAAAATGCCTCCTTTGTCTTGTATGTAACTCTCTGTCGACATACCTGAGAAAATTTGTCTTTTGGAAATGGACAACATGATAACATTTTCAAATTTATTTGGCTAGCAGTCAGAGCATCCAGATCATTTTATTCATCTCTGCAGAGTTGGTTTTTTTTTCTCTCTTCTTTTTAATTCTTACCATTTTGAATGTTCAGTCATTTACTAAGAATAATGATGCTATTATGTACTCTTGGTTACTTTGTTCGCATCAGGATGTTCTATGTTAAGGAAAAATTTGTAACATTCAGTACCCATGAGGACTGCTGTGCTTTTACCAAAATGAGACAAAATTAGAAGGGCTGTTTTGTATGTTCTATATGAGCTTTGCTTTGATGAACATGTGCCAACTGGCTACTACAGCTATTATCTGACTTTTACCTGTTTTGTGATAGTTTGGGGATGACTCTCACTTCTCGTCTGTTCGTCTGCCAACCCATCCTGCTCTCTGCAGAGATTTGCTGCTTGCCAGGGTAGATTTTAGGGTGCTGCAGGGAGACTGCTGAGGCTTGCCCTGCTGCTTTTTCACTTGTACACAGTCCAGGAGACTCCTGGAGCGCATCAGGAATGACTACACGGGGCTAGAGGTGAAGATGAAGGAGATGGACAGCTTAGGTGGTGTCTTCTTCTTGATTCTGCTGAAGAAGGGAAAAGTCCTGGGAAGAGGAGGACAATTCCATGGGCCAAGACCAAGTTGCACAGCTGTTGTCAACAGCATGTTGCCTTTTGTCACCATGGGCTCTTGTTGATCAAGGAATGCTAGAAAGTGATAGGATCCACCTAAGCACATAGGGAAAAAGCATCCTTATCTACAGACTGGTGAGGGCAGCTGCAACAGGAAAGTGAGATGACAACCCACATGTGAGCAAGGAGGTGGACTGGGCTGACAAGCAGATGGTGTGCAATTACATGGACAGGAAACACCTTGCAAACAAGAAAACAGGGCACAAGGGTAACTATTCCAAATATAACCACATAAAGAGGGAAATGATAAATGGGCACAGGTGGAATGTAATGGGTTAAAATTTTTTCTTTGAGGGCGAGTATTCTGCTACCTCTGTAAGCCAAAAATACTTCATCTTCTCAGCTGCTCTTCCATAATTTTATGCCACTGCAGCCACTACTTGGAAATTCAATTTAGCTAAAGTATGGTGTTATGTCTAGTATCCACCGTATCTGCTCTAACACCCAGTGGACACCCAGATCCAAGAGTTTTGTAACTTTGCTTTTTGTTTCACACATTGTAAATGTGATGGATTAAATTTTGAGATAATGCAATTTGGAAATCATCACAGGATGCAATTGCAGGGGAAAAAAGACAGTGTACAGTGATGGCTTCAGAGTGTTTACAATTAAGGAGATAGTTTTAATTTGTCTAGGACAGATGGAATAATATTTTATTTGAGGAAATACAAGTTAACGTGGAATGAGCAGAAGCAGATGTAAAGCAGAGGATAAAAGGAATTGCACATTCATATAGTCAAACGTCCAAATACTCTAAAGGAAATCACTAACAGGCAATTACTATTTAAGTTCTGAAATGTTCCTATTGGCAAAACTTTCTGCTGCTGTTTATATTTCTAATGATGAATCTTTCTTTCAGCTGGCCTGTAGGACAGGAATATAATTTATAACTTAATAAGGACAAAAACAAACGGGAAGGAAACTTTTAGTAAAAAATGCTGATGATATATTGATTTCTTCCATTATCTTACCTGGTACCAAGCTGCATAACAAGCTTATTATGAAACATATGTATTTCCTTCCTCTCTGGTATATTTTCAACCCACAAAACAATCCAAAGTAATAACTAGGATCTGAGAAGCCAGCCAGAAAATTCCCCATAGTGTATCCTCATGCGACCCTCCTGGGTGTTATATGACTTGTGGTCCTGGGCAGCTTGGGTTTGTACCCTATCCATTGCCTCGGTACCCTTGGCTTTCATTCTTGAGATACACTGGTTTCAATTGCTGTCCTTAGGATTCAGCTTGAACTTTCACACCATTTCCCTTCTCCTCTCCCCTGCCTTTTTTTCTTCTCTGTGGCTTAAATCATTATATTCTCTGCTGTGCCTGGCATCTGCCCCTGAAGAGCCTCGTGGATGGTGTGAGTAGCTGGGCACAAATACACACACACAAGCAGGCTGTGACATGCAGTGTTTCAGCACAGCATTTCTCTCCCTTTATCCACAGTGAGACAGCAGGGGTCATTAACAATGAGTGAAGGCTGAGCACAGCATCTTGTGTCACTCCTTCTGTTTGCTTATTGAACTCCTGTTGCTGGTAAAATTCTCTTCATCCTGAACTGATGAAATCCCTGGACCTGGACAGGAGGAAAGTCTGAAATTCTGACCTCTCATATCTTCAAGACTCTTCTGCAGATAAATCTTGCCATAGTGCATTGTATGCTTTTATCAGGTGACTTCTTCCCCAGCAACCAAATTCTCTTTGCTGGAAGTTCATGAGTGTTTCTATCTGAAGAGAGAACAATTTTCTCACTCTTATTAGCACTGTACTCTTTCTGTGTCCCTCTCTTTGACTTCTCCCTTTCCTTGCACAATAGGCAACTAAAGTTCAGCTTAAAACAGGAAGAAAGCAACGAAGAGTAATAGAAAATATACAAATAAACTGGAATTGGCAGGTAAATTACAATTGTGTGCTAAGCGTTTAGTATATAATGCAAAATTTTTCACAATATAATTTTATATATATTTAAAGGGATGTTTTAAGGATATAGGAGTATAAATACTTTCATTTTAACTTTTATGATCCAAATAGCTGCTATTAGTAAAATGCATTCTTCAAACGCAACAGTACCGCTGGTTTCTGGTCTGATTGTAGAACTGGTGTCAGTAACTCTTTAAAAATGAAAAAAAGAGGCAAACCGATGTTTTTAGAAACTCAACAAAATCATGTAGTATGTGCTAATACTGTTGGAAGACATTAATTTAGGAGCTAAATATAATGTCTTATTTAGTCTGTTAAGGAAGTTTAAGGGGGTCACTCAAAATATTTTCTCTTCTGAAAACTGATTTTCTTGATGAAGAGTCCCAGAAAAAGTTAATCTTCCTAAAATTTTAAGCCTCCTTTTGGTGTTCAATTATTTTTTTGTCACTGCTTATTACAAGCAGAGGAAAAAAACTGTGTTTGTACGTGGAGCTTCAGCAAACCAAGTGGAACCTGGGAACCTGGGAACTTGTCTCTGCTGTAAAGTTGAGTTAGCTTTGCAGTTTCGAAAAGTCTGTTAAGGTCATTAGTTGTTTCTGATAGAGAGCATTACTTCCTAAGGGTATGAAACAACTTCTGAAGAAACAATATAAACTAATCCTATTGGAGGCCGAAAGAACAAAACCCCCCACCCAAAACCCCCAACCAAACCAAACAAAACAAAAATGAAGTGGATGTGACATGAGAAAAAGAAGGAGAAATTCTGAAAATCTCTACCAATGAATGGGGACCAAGCTTTCATGTAAGAGTTATTTTGACTTAGAAGTGTTTATAACAAGGGCAAGAGGGGACGGGCGGAAGTTACACCATTATTTTATTATTCCTCCAAAAGATTTTCTCAACTTCAGCTATTCCCCTCCTGCAGAATTTTAGTTTAGTTACTTGATCTTTTAAATCCTGGAGAGGTGGTTTACACTCTTTTGTACCTCTGTATTTCTGATATTTGTTTTCCTAGAAAAAAATTGAAAGATTATATACTTTAAAAATATGAACATTTGCATCTCTTCTCCTTTAAATATCTAATATCAGATAGACTTAGGTACAAAATATGATGAAATAACATGCTGCCAAAAGAGGTGGGTGGAGGATAAAAAGCATAGAGAACTTCCTTACTAAGGAGAGGCCTATGGCCCTATCCTGAGTGCTGTCACCTCCTCCTACTTTCTGCTCAGGAAGCAAGATGACGTGACCATGGGCAGAGCAGGCAGCACTGGCAGGGTCTGGAATGAGCAGCAGGAAGGTAGAGTCTATTTTTATCAGATGCAATGGTAAATTTTCATTTAGCATTTCTGAAATGTTCACACATGGCGTGTCACCTTGAGCTGCGCGTGTGCAGGGGTGAAGGTGTGTGGGCGTGCTTTTTTCCCGTAGAAGTGTTTCTTGGAGCGGGAGGTTTTCATCCCACACGTACCAGGCTGAAAGCAAAGAAACTGTGTTTAGAAAGGTGCTAAATAAAGTAAGTGATTGAACAGAGGAGAAGGAGGATGAAAGAACTATGCTGATGCTGCTGTCAAAATAAAATGGGACAATTGCTTAAAACAAAAGCCCGGAATATTTTAGTGTACTTAGAAGATTTAATTAGAAGTACGTAGGCCTGATTTGCCACTGTTTGTGCCTTATATAATCATATAAATTGTTCAAGGTACCATATTGTAATAAGGGGAGACACTGGCATTATTCATCAAGAGTGAAAATACCTTAATGTTGCTGCATACTTTTAAATAAAATATATATGCAAATAAACAAACAAAGAAACAAAAAGTCATGATGGCTGTGTTTGAAAATTGTTGTGATAGAATGTAGAGCAGCCAAGAATCTCCAAAGTGTTTCTATTTTAATTTGGCTGTTTGTACCTTGTCCTCACTATTAACATAACATTTATTATTTGTATACCCGTAAATTATACAGTTATATCAATATTTATACATGGAAATTCTGCAATGAATTTGCAAGGCAACCTTAGATTTTAATGTACATATTATAGTATAATATTTGTTATATATTATCAAGCAACTGGGATACATTGTTTGGCAAATATAACACAAGTATTAACTAATAAGCTTTAAGACAGAAGGGATTTTCATCACTGTGGTGGAAAATGTTTTTCATATCTTTGTACCAGTTGACCGTATGAGAAATGTGAAATATTCTAGCAAATATATGGCAAAGCAGCAGGGAAGAAGGCTGATTTTTAGAAGATCATGTCATTTGGGCCAGGTGGGAATGCTCTGGAAGGTGGGAAGTAGCATCACCATACACAAAATTCCCTATTAAACATGTTTACATAGGAGAAACACGTGGAGTTTAAGGTGGTATTGTAATGAAACTAATAGGAAAGCAAGGATGGACCCAGGAGAAGATGGGAAGATGTCAACACTCCTGAGGGGAATGTGGGTGGCAAGTAGGGCCTGATCAGAGTGGAAGACTACAGCAAAGACTGCAAAATGAAAGGCAAGACTTCTTTGGCAGGAATATGTGGTTTATTGCCAGGCAGGTGTTGCTGGAAGTTAGTGGTCTGAGGAAAAGATCTGATCCCTAAGAATATGGTGTTCTAGGAAGAAGGTTGATTTCAATCACTTTTTCATTTACCCCTCTTCCCTAAATCTGAATGAATCTGCAGATCTGCATCTGCTAGGTATAAAAAAACCCAACAAACAACCTGATTTAATGTAGTGAGTTTCAAGGGAATGCACTACAAGGGGTGTATTTTGTAAGTGTAGAGTCCCATCGTAGCAGTCATTCAGTCTAATTTGAATGACACTTAGACTTCCATGAGCAAATTCTTGCTGAAATTTGCATGATAACTTAAATGATTATCCAGCCTTGGCAGTCAACTTCAGTAATAGAAATTTAGCTGTCTTTGGCAAGCTGTGTAAGGAGTTAATTAGCTTCACTGTGTTGTACCTTCTGTTTGGTTTAGTGAATTTATCTCTCTTCTGTCCTTGTCTGTCATTAACTTTCAGTCTCCTTGATTGCAGTCTACATGGATCTTCAAGTTCTTCATTAATTATGTTAGGTAAACTCATTAGATACAGTTCCTTTTGTCTTTATACATTTCAATGTTTTAATCATATTTCTGGTCTCCAAAGGCAGTGGGAATGTAATTTTTCTTTGCTGTATTCCATTGATAAAAAATTGCAGGCTAGACTTTTTCACTCACTGTTTCACAGAGACTGAGAGACTCTCAGAAGTTACAGACTCCCACAATGGAGTCTCCATCCTGTCAACATGAATGGAATCACTTACTCCTAGGTAGCCTACTTACCTTCCATTTGTTGTCACAGATAGACACAAACACATTAAAAATACATACTAGTGACATTTTTTTAAACTTAAAAACATCAAATTAAAAAAAAAATTCATTGAAGAACTTGAAAGATCAGTCATTTTACAGTGTAATAAAAACAGTGTGATCATTAATCTTTTCCAACATTAAAGTCTTCAGCAAGATGACAGCGCCTGTCCTAGCTTATGAGATACAGGCATTACAAAGTTGACTTTAGAAATCAAGTGGCTCTGAATGTCAGAGAAATTAGCAATCTTTCTATTGCAGACTTTCAAACATTTATTTTCTTAATTTGCAAACAGTAAATTATATTACTAAAAACAACAATTCAGAGCAAGTGTATTTCAGTCAAAATTGTTTAAGATACACCTATGGTTTCTATGTGTTTGAAGTCTTGAATTTGTGTGGAAGTCTTCTTTCATCCCACAGACAGACTACCATACAGGTTTTCCCCAAGTAGAGTGTAAGGATGGTTAAGAATTATTTTAGTTTAAGTGGTGTTAGGTTTGTGAATGGAAGAATTGCAGTTCATAGGCTGGAATGTCTTTTAACATAATTTACTAAAACATGTCCTGAGGGTCACATCAAACTATTTTCTTATTACAACTAGTACGAAAGAAGAACAAGACTATGCCAAATTTAACTAGATTGGCCCCATAATTTATGCTGCTGACTAGTTGCTGAAATTGTTAATAGAACGTTCATGTACTCAAAATATACAGAAATAGCCCTCTTGCAATATCATCACATCCTCATGGTTCCATAAAGACTGTTTTGTCTAAATGTGCACAAAAATATAGTCATAGATAGGTATAAATTATATTTTTAAGCATTTCAAATTATTTCAATATCTCTCTGTTGTAAGTCAATTTCATTAGTATTTGCCATACAGGAATTGTGGATGCTAAACTTCCCTTGAATGAATTATAAACACGTTTTTGTTGGGTTTTGTGTTTTTCAACAGATGCTTTTGAAGTGTCTAAGAAATAAAATAATCCCATGTTTACCAAGCCAGGAGGAACTGTTGCTTTTACTTGCTCTTATAAAATTGGAGATTCAGTGCAGTGAGCAATGTGGGAAAGGATTAAAGCAGATTGGGTAGATATTATCATTCTGTGTCACTCGTCAGGAAAGCAAAGCTTTGGTTCAGATTTCAAAGAATGTATACTAATGGATTGTTCTGATCAGGAAAACTCCAGGATTGTCCTTCAAAACATTACAGCCTCTGACTTTGCAATATACTGCCATGTAGCTGCTGGGAGAAACAAAAACTGTGTGATGAGTTTTATTGTGGTGGATAAGTAAAGGAGATAGTGGTAAATGTTTTCAAAATAGGATCTTCTGAGGCACTAGCTCTTTTACCTATACAAAATAAATCTGCGGTATCAAGTGAAGGTTTATTTAAATACCACATTCCAATTAGCAGCAGGTAAAAGATAACAAAGTCAAAAATTAATCCTGTTTTCTCAAAAATAAGCTGGCTTTAAGCTTTTCTGATCTCATTATAGGACTTCAGACCTGTTTGTGAGAAACTGGTTTGATGTTAAGAATCACAGAATAGAATAGAATCATAGAATCATTTAGACTGGAAAAGACCGCTAGGATCATCAAGTCCAACCTTTGACCGGGCACCACCTTGTCAACTAAATCATTCCCATTGTTTCCTGAACATTTCCAGGGATAGTGACTCCATTACATCCCTGGGCAGACTGTTTCAATGTCTGATAACCTTTTCCTGATGTGCAACCAGAATGTCCCCTGGCGAAGCTTGAGGGAGCCTCTTGTCCTGCCACTGGTTTCCTGGGGAAAGAGACCAACCCCCACCTGGCTACAGCCTTTTTGGGTGGTTGTGGAGAGCGATAAGGTCTCCTCTGGTCCTCCTTTTCTCCAGGCTAAATCACCCCAGCTCCCTCAGCGGCTCCTCATAGGACTCGCAAGAAGGAGAGGCTTTGGAAGGAGAGCGAATGCCGGAGTTTGCAGGAAGAGGTGGGCATTCTCCCAAAGAAGGCACGAGGAGAATTCCCATCAGCACTTTGTACCACAGTGCCTAGGGGATGAGACCTGTCATCCTGTAAAGGCAAAGAGCACACTCACGGATGAAAATGTAGAAATTTATAAACTGCTCTCCACCTTTTTCAGGTAAGGGGTTTCCTCATGGAGAGCTGAGAAGCTCTCTGGGTTTTGCTGTGACTACTGTCGCAGTTGGCTTATAATGGGAGCTACATGTGCCAACACACAGACACTTGAAATTTCCCAGACTGTGTGTTGAATTCCACCTTTACTTCTATTTTCTGTTATGACTGAAAAAAAAAATAAAGTCATCTTGGTTTTGCTTCTCTGTAAAATGCATTTTGAAGACATAATCCTTGTACCACCCCAGACCTTCTTCTGTTGAGGCATTCAGTTCAGCTTTCAGTGCTCTGCCCTTGTTCCTGGTGATATATCAGTGTTTGGCAATGTGGTGGCATGGGGTGTAAAACTCCAGAATATGTTTAAACTGTGGCATGGTTGATTGAGAAGTGGGGAATGTGTCTGGGAAAAAACATGATGACCTGCTTTACTGTGAATACTTGACCACAAAACTGAGCAGAAAGTGATAAAAGGACAGAAAACAGGACAAAAAGTCCTCACCTCTGATAATTTTAAACATTCACATTCCAAAATCCTGACTATATTGATATAACCAAATATGTCCTATTTGTAGAGCAATTGAAATATTTTCTTCTTACTCTAAGTGCAGTGCTTCTAACACCAAAATGAAAACTTATAGTTGCAAAAAATACAGTAACCTTCAGAATGATCAGCTCTACCTACACAAACCATTTATTCTCCAAAAGGAGAGAGTTTCGTATTCATGCTTCTTTTGCTCTTGAAACAAATTCAATTTATGATTTTAATCCTAGCAATGGCAGCATAGTTATGGCAGTTCATTGGAGAAAAAAGCATATGAAAACACTGAAGAATATGAAGTACAGTATGATTCAGAAAACACCCCAATGTATTCCTTTTAAGCCCTCACCCTGTATTACGAAATGTATTTTGTTGAGTTTTCATTAATTTCAAAGAAAGTGAAATATCAAGGATGTCCTATTATTTCTGTTCAACATTTGGAACTTTTCCATAACACACGATTAATATTTCCAGTGTGGTATGGAGAAACAGAAAGGGCAGAGAAGCGACAGGCCAGGCATCAGCTCCCATCACACCCTGTGGCATAGACAGAGAAGTCTCTCACAAACTCATGAGTGACTTACTCTGCTTGATCCAACAGTTGTGGCTAGAATAAACAGACTGCTGCCAGAAACTTACTGCACTATATGTATATATTTTTTTTTTGTGTATGTTCTACCAGTCCAGTCATGTCTTTTTCTTTGGCTTAGCATTACAGCTAAGGCATGCTTCAGCTCGGATTTGCTACCAAACTCTTCCAATGCTTTAAGCCTGTTGGTGTGATTCTGCATGGGCAAAGTAATTCTTCTCGCCTTGCCCGATTCCAGAGTTATTTTGAAATACTGAATCTAGAAGGAGGGAGGAGAAGAAGAGAGCTGCTGTTTAGGTTTTAGGTTGAGAGAGTAAGAAAAAAGATAAGAACCCTTTTTTTTTTTTCCCTTAAGCTGTTGCTGAGAGGACCTCAAGAGCTTTTGAAGAGGAGGAATCTTGGGTGAAAGGCTGTATTAAGAGCACAGGATTATTTGCAGAAGAGGTAACAGTCCAAAAACTGCTGATTCTGAGAGGTGGCATGGTAGAGAGAAGCAGCTTGCTTCTTGTCTAAAGATGAATGTGTTTTTGCAAATAAAAACAACATGGAATTCTTGTTAAGAAAAAAGGGACAGAGGAAGGAATAGGTATTCAAGCATCACAAAATCAGTTCTTGTAGTTGTAGCATAAAAGTCAGCCAGCAGCATTTAATGTTTTTGAAAGCCAGTGAAAATTAAACCATGAGATCAATCCAATATCATTAAGTTTATCCACTCTATCCCACTAAATATTGTGACTGTTTTCCAGAAACAGGAATTTCCAGCTGAAATCAGACTTCTGCAAGTATTTTTTGACCTCAAAATCTGGAATATATAAAGCAATGTGTTTGTAAAGTAGTGTAGTTCTTGTTGGATGACTCTTACAGAAACTGAGAGCAGAATGCTACATAATAATACAATGTGCTCAAGAGATTTTGGATTAATCTCTGATTTGTTGTTCACCATATCTCTCCTTCTAAAAATTCTGTCAATATGGAGATCAGTCATGACACCAGGTTCCACCCATTTTCTGTGGTTTTCTTACCCTGTTTTTTTCTTTGAGACAGACTTTGAAGAAAGGAAGCAGACTTGCAATGCACATATTGTTTTGGTAGATGGTTTGGAAAGAATGGGACGTGTCATATGAAAAGACTGAAAAATTAGCAGGGCTGAAAAAGAAGTGCTTATTCCCTCCTGAAGACACAGACATTTTTAGAAAGATTTAATAAGTTTTTTCTCGCTTTAGCAGAAAGCAGGGTAGCAAGTTGTCTTATGCAAAGTAAAACAGAAACATTTCTGTGTGGTCCCACTCGATCTGAAAAATGGGTTGGTGGTTGTGTTAACATATATGTTTAGGGGGTCAGAGTTACGTTTCAGTTCGCACTAGGCCTTTCACCAGCTTTGTTGCCCTCCTCTGGACACATTCAAATACCTCCACATCCTTCTAAATTTGCAGGGCCCAGAACCGCACATAGTGCTCAGGGTGAGATCGCACCAACTCTGAATACAGCAGGATAATCTTCATTAGCATCCAGATGAAAAGCAGGGAACTACTTGTCCAGTCACTGGGGATTATCATAGATTCTTGAGAGCTGGAAGGAGCCAGCAGTGCTTCTGGGCCATGGGAAACAGACAGGAGATAAGAACTGCAGTAAGGGGGTGAGGAGAACCAGGATAGGAGTGAAATTAGCTTTCTTCTTCATTCTTGAAGTCATTCAGTATGAACACAAGATATAAAACCGTCTCCGTGGGTCTCGACTCAACCAATCACCATTCTCTGGGCATGAATGCATTTTTGCTGCATTTCTGCCTTTCAGTTGTGGGGAAAACTATTTCACTGAGGATAACCCAGTTAGGATACGTGTCAGTACAAAAAGGCATTTGACAAAATACATGAAGGTCTTGACAGAACAGTTCAAATCTCTTAAAGCAAATAACTCTTTGGCCCATCAGTGTTTCTGCCTCAAAACCAAAGTTGGTACACTGGAGGTTGAAAATCATCCTGCAAAAAAATTTCACAAACTTGCAGAGAAATACTAATACTTAACAGAAATTTTACTGATGCCGAAAATATACTTAATAACCTGCTGTCATCAAATCACCTTTGTTGAGAGCATAAGAACTAAAGAGACACATGACAAGGCTCTGACATGTTTCTGCAAAATCTTGACTGGGATGTTAAAGTCAGTAATTACAAAAGGTTTTGTATATTTAAAGAAAAACAATGCCTAAGGGAGGTTTTGCTCACTTCAAATGAGAAAAGGCATGCAGGCTTTGAGTTGTTGTTAGCTAAAAGAAAAAGAATCTAATGATTTTTCTCATCCAAATTTAATTGACAGCTGATAATCTCAGTTCTCAAACTCATTAACTCAGAGATTATTATCTTGACCCGATAAAATTGAAGGTGAAACTGAAGAAAAATGAGGTCCGGAGCAGTTAAACTGAAGGGTGGGGATGCTGCTGAAATCTGCAACTCTATCCAGGTTCACCTACCCCTGATGACAACCAAATAAAAAATTTTAATTTTTTTCCCTTGTTGCTTACAGGATGAGTTTTTAAAAATTTCTGTAAGCATGCACTATCACAGACAATGATTTTCTCTGGTGGGTAGCATAACAGCTGGAAAAAAATTATGATTTTTCCTGAATTTGAAGGTAAGTATATGCACCATCCTGTCATTTAAAGTACACAGGATCTGAAAACATTCTGGCAGTAGAGTGATTTCATATGTGGTTATAATACAAAAGGTGCTGGTTTTTGTTATCAGGCAGCCTTCCCTATAGTGTCACATACCTTCAGCAGTGTAAACTTCTGAGAGAATTTTCTTTCTTTTCTTCTTTCCAGTAAAACAGCATTGGATTCAAGGATAAGGCTCTTCTGTAACCAGCATTTTTTGTTATCCTTTCCAACGAACACATTAGTACTAAAGAGGCGCACCTGAACAAGTCTCATGTGGTATCCAGGATAGCCAGATAAGAAGCTGTGAACCTTTTTGATCCCGGAGAGAAAAGCCATCTGGTGATGGCTCAGCAGCTGGTTAGCTGGGATTACTGTCATTAGTGACACTGATTGTTTTCCTTTGCCTGTGAACTAAACACATAACTTTCTTGTCTACCCCAGTAGAAGCACTTTGGGGCAGCTGTGGTTACATCGTAGAGTGAGCAGAATTATTAAAGAGGGAATACACCTGGAGACAGATTTTAGTGCCTGTTCACCAACGAATTGCTGAGGACTTGAGCTGTGGATTACCTGTGTGACTTTGATAATATTACCCCTGTTCTTTCCTCCAATGCTTTTCACCTCAAAAATGAGTATTACCTCGTGCTTGAGCCCTATAGGAATAAATTGGCTTATACCTTGAAGCCATTTTCTTGTCTGTCTCTACCTTTAGTTATTACAGGTTGCTCTTTAGTTTCATTTGAAGATATGACTCCATTCCAAAGAAATCAATGCACTTTAAGCAAAGTTTAGCTTTTCCTGCCTAGGTTGCAATTTTCAGAGAAAGCCTTTTTGCTTAGGCTAGAACAAATGGAGCAGGTTTCCTGATATCCATCATCAAGGCATGTAGAGTACTGGCTGATTAATAAAAGAGAGTGATAATGTGAGAAATTTTAGTGAAAATTTTTTTGTTAAAAACTGAACATACTTCTTTTTGAACAAGAGCAGAAAATACTTGATACCACTGTGTGCAGTACTGAACAGAAAATCTCTTGAGCACTGAGATGATCTTTGTGGTACTCTGAAAAATAACTTGCTGCCCATGGAAATATTGAATGATTGCTGGGTATCTCTTATGGGACAACTTTTACAATCACAGAAGGGGTCAGGTTGGAAAAGACCACACTGGGTCATCTGGTTCAACCTCTCTGTTCAAGCAGGGTCATACTGGAATGCATGGCACAGGATTGTGTTCAGATGGTTCTTGAATATCTCCAGTGAGGGAGGCTCCACACCCTCTCTGGGAAACCTGTTCCAGTGCACGGTCACCTGCATAGTAAAGCAGTTCTTCCTCAGGTTCTGGTCGAACTTCCTGAGCATGAATTTCTGCCTGTTGCCTCTTGTCCTATTGCTAATCACCACTGAGAAAAGCCTGGATTCATTAACCTTCTTGGCACCCATCCTTCAGATACTTACAGACTTACCGGTTGGACTCGATGATCTCAAAGGTTTTTCCCAACCTAGCTGATCCTGTGATTCTGTGGCGTTGATGGTGTCCCCTCTCAGCCATCTTCTCAAGGGTGAATGGGCCCAGCTCCCTCAACCTTTCCTTGTAAAAGAGGTGCTCCAGTCCCTTGATCATCTTTCTTGCCCTATTCTGGACCCACTCCAGGAGCTCCATGTCTCTCTTGCACTGAGGAGCCCAGAAGAGGACACAGCACTCCAAATGAGCCTCACCAGGGCTGAGCAGAGGGACAGGATTACCTCCCCTGACCTGCTGGCAAAGCTCTACCTAATGCAACCCAGGATACCACTGGCCTTCTTGGCCACAAGGACACACTGCTGGCTCGTGGAGAGGGTGTTGTCCTCCAGGAACCCCCACGTCCTTCTCTGTGGAGCTGCTTTCCAGCACATCAGCCACTAACCTGTTGTGGTGCCTGGCGTTATTCTTCTCCAGGTGTCTATTCTTCTCTGCACTTGCCTTTGTTGAATTTCCAATCCATCGAGGCCCTTCTGAAGGGCTGCACAGGGCTACTCCTCACAGCTTTGGGTCATCAGCCAAGATCATTCATTTAAGTAGACTGAGAACTTTTATTAACCATATATTGAGTCAGTTATGTATAAACTGCTTTCTTACCAGGGGAAGGAAGAAGACAGAAAAGGATTATACAAAGCATAGCTATTTTTTTCATATCTTTGTGCTGTGTTCACTCACCTTCGGTCATCCCAGCCACAACTTTCCTAAGTGCTAGTTCAGCAAAACAAAGGTTTTTTAGAAATGAGGAAATTGCTGTAAAGTCTGAATATTGAACATGAGCTGTCATGGGATAATGTCTTTATATAATCATTGATTTTTCAGCTTAGTTTGTAATAAAAAGTTCATGCTGATTTATATTTATACAAAATATCAATTGTATTTATTGCAATCGTATTTTAGCAACCTGGGATCACAAATGGTTTATTACCTGCATAGCTGAAGGGATTTCTGCTGCTGTTTTGCTGCTAGATTTTCTAGTGATCTTCTGCATCACCACTGCTCATCAAAAAAGTGAGAAACAAATAAATTTGCCTAATATACTGAAGCAGGTAAATATGAATGTGTTAACATCTCATCCTACTATCCTCCTCAGAAAGAACTGACCAAAAAAAAAGGTATATGCAAAAATTGAATTTTCTCACCAAAATTTTAGATTTGGAAAACTAATCAGCCTATGAAAAAGTGATTTTTCTGGGTTTTTTTTCCCTTTTTTTTCACATTGGGAAAACAAATGGCTTACTCAAGTTCCTTTGTCAGCTAAATGCTTACTTTGATATTAGCTGAAACAATATGTTAAGGGTAATCTGTCAGGAATAACATTAAGCTAGGCATTGTTATTCCTATTTTGTGCACAGAGGACAGGTGACATCTTGAAGTTTTCTACATCTTCTAGCATTTTTTGTCCTCTGATTTTATGTTCCAAATTTACAGCTGGATGCAAACTAATAGTTTAAACCATTATCTAAGTTTGCTGTATTCCTTGCCAAATATCTCTACTGGTCTGATCCAGAATCTCTCTGCTTCCAATGGAAAGAAATAGCGAGCAGAAAATGTATTGCTTCCCCTACCACAATATATGAGGCTGCTGCAATTTTGGGCAACATATTAGTATTTCCCCCTGAATTAAAGTGTCTTTTCAGGCTTTTATGACACAATGCTAATCTCATGCATGTTGCTATTTGCAAGTCTGCCTGGGCTTTTATTGTATTTATTGGTTTCAGTGGGAAAGTAAGCAATACCAGCATCATCTCTTGCATGTGGGATCAGATATTTTAGACTATACTATCATGTATGATGCAGTTTCCTGCACTGTGTTTCTGACTAAATGCATGTCTTCACAATGAAGAGGAAGATCACAGAAACCTTCTCCAAAGCTTTGTACTCTACTCAGACCTGGGTAAGGTCACCTGTCAAAATGGAGTTTACTCAAGGTTTGTACTGTATATTTATTAAGGTCTTTCTTTTCTGTATCTGCTCTTTATATCCCCTGAATCATACAGTCTAATGTTAAACTACATAGACAGGAAAAAATGAAGATTTTAAAATATGATTATTACTATTCATTATTTTTTGGTGAATATCCTCTAATGCTTTGCAGCTACATTTAGAGACTCTACTCTGTTTCGTGTTATTAACAAATTTGCTTTTTTGGTTTGATAGCCTTTTTATTATTTGTGTCTTTTTATTGTCTTTTTTCCTCAAGCCACTTGTAAAACTGAGGCAAAAAATTGTATTCTCTGATACCCTTCGTCTTATCTATTTTTTCCAGTTCAGCTTCACTACAATTTTTTGGGATAGCTGTTTCAGTGCATCTCCTTTTTTTGTGTTGTAACAATCAATGTTTTGGAACACTGAGTCTTTTTTCCCCCCTCTCAATAATCCTATTCAAGCTCTGAAATGTAGAAGTGGAAAGACAGGAGCCAATTTCACTGCTTCTGTCTTGCCTCTTCATACCCTAAATCAGGCGTGTGTTTAGGGATATGAGTGTTTCACAGTGGATGTGAGACCCCATTTTCACAGTGCGTGTGAGACTCTGGCTTTGCACCTCTCTCCTCTCAGACCTCACTCCTTTAGGATCCAGTGGGAAACTCCACTGTCGCTATGTCCTTTTAAAGCCAATTTCTCTCATTCTGACTGTTGGGTCAGTGTTTGTACCAGGATGAAGCTCTTCCTAGAGTGACCACAGACTAGGGACCACTCATTTGCTTCAGAAACCACCTTTCCTCCCAGGCCAGTTCACCCAGGCACTCTAACACGTCTTAATGACGTGACTAATTCTTAGTGTAGTCAATAGCTTCAGAATAATTCATGTTTTATAACCAATGTAGGAGAGACTCTGTCAGTATCTGAAGTGTGTGTGTGAGGGGAAGGGGGCAACTCACTGGTGCTTTACCAAGGAACAGATGTGGGACAGCTGGGAAATATTTAAGCTGCAACTTCTTTTTTTTTAGTATGATTTGAATCTGAAATGCATTCACAGAAAACAAGAAGAAAAAACCTCATTTTTATTGATGGTTGAATATTTCCCAATAATAAATCAGCATCTGAAGAAAAATTGCCATTTTTCTCCTTTTTCAAAGTGGTAGCTGTTCTGAGAAAAGTCCTTCAACTTTTTCTTCTTCTTTTTTTTTCTTTTTAATGTTCTTCTAGCCTCCTACTAACAGTTATGGAAGATCCAATTTTCATGGCATACACAGCAGAGAAAGAAGAGGAGAAGAATCATCACCCCAGCAGACAGAGATTTACGTCAACTGCAAAAATGTCTCACACAAACAAAAACCATTAGGTTCTTTCTTAAGAATGAAGTAATCAAAGCACAGGCCTTTTATTTGCAGAATAGACTTTATTTTCTCTGCGCTGGCAAGATTTGGAAGGTCAAACTGGCTGTGCCTGGGCTGCTTTGATGGGACAGCCGCAAGACTCCGTCTGTGTTGGTGTTGTACTGAAGCCTGCAGAGTTAACTTATCCCTTGGTTCATGTGCAGGATTAGAGACTATTTGTCCTTCTGCATGTGAGACAATTTTACCTAGTAGGTGGACTCTTTAGTATCAAATTTAGAACAGCTCTGATGTGCAGAATGGAGCTGCATATGTTTACATAAAGTTAATTTGGTCTCAGAAATCTATGTCTATGAGAAGCTTATGTGACAGGGTGAGAAAGAAAATGTGTTTGATGTTGTCTACATCCATGGCTTTTGCATCTCAAATTGAGAAGTCTATAGAATAATAAATACCCATGATTTTCCACACAGGAGGTGTTATTTTGCTGCCAGGCAAACAGCACTATTCGGCTGACAAAAGCAAATATATCAGGACTCCTTGAACCTAGATTTAAAAGTATGAACAGCAGCTTGGTATCTGACAGCTTTGTGGTTTGACGGGCTTCTTGCCACTAACCACAGTAATTTCAGAGTTTTCTATTTGGAGATGGAATAGAAGTGTAGTCCATGCTCTCCTCCCCCACTCCTTCACCCCCTCCACTCCCCCCATGCCCAGAAGAAAACAAAACATGAAGACTGTCACTGTCAGGTTATATTTAATAATTTATTATAAGGTTTAATTGCGCAAAAAATAAATGAGAACATGGAAAGTATATGAATAAATGATGCAAAGCAGAAGAAAGCATGACTGAGAACATTTACAAAACAATACACATACATATGTAGTTGTATGTGTGCATATGTATATATTCTGCTTAAACCTACAGAAGAAATCACACAGAAATTGAACAAACAGACAAAAATAATAAATTCTTAAACAAACAAAACTAGAAGGCAGACCTGAGAATTAGGATCTATGCATCTTTTGGCCTTTTACAAATCTGCTGAATTACTTAGGACAGAATCCCAGTAAATGAAGGTGTTACCATGACAGCTGATAATCATCTATGTCTGCATACTGCAAACGGTGTGCCTGGCCCACCTATGCCTGATTCCACTTTTCTCTTGACGCACATGTAAAAATGTTGCTGGATATGGTGTTTGGGATTTTGTTTGGCTTTTATTTTTTTTTTTTGTTTGGAAAGGGGTTAGTGGTGGAGGCATCATGTCTGCCTGCAAATCAGGTACCGGTTCTACTTGGCTGGCTAGGAAGAGCACAACAGCCTGACAGTGAAAAGCACATTTTGCGCAGCCTTCTCCAGTGGAAAGCTTTCTTCACGTGCACAGGAAAATAAGAGCCTAGGTTCTTCTGCGAATAACATGGACACAAGGCTTCTCTTCACTATTTGAACAATAATAGCATCATGTGGTTATCTTACACTTCAGCTAAAAATCTAAAATTCTAAACTAAAGTGTCCTTTCAACTTATGCTGAAGACTTAAATTGTTTACAATGTCATATACCATTAAAAACATCTTGTTTTGGTTTTCTGTACTTCTGAACAAGGACACGTTGCAAGGGATGTTTGGTTTTTCTTTTAAATTTCATTTGCTGAAGGTTTTCAGATATACAAATGCTTGAATGTGAAATCGATGAGGATACACAGAACTGTACTACTAACAAGTTGGTTTATTTCCTGAGTTATCAAATGTCATAGCAGATAATTCTAAGTTGTGCACAGCCTTACAAATGAAACCTGGTAGCATTGGGTCATTTCTTATGATCCCCCTGATAGTAAAATGCCAAAATGATAATGTAATGCATTTGATTACACAGATATTCTCAATTGGAATCCTGATACACAAACATCCATAAGCTGAGAAGATGGTATTGTTTCACTGCTTATAGAGACAGTCAAAATACATCCCTGCTTTACTGAGGGTAAAAAAAAGGGGAAAGGTTGAGGTTAAATATCTGGAATACCAGATTGTTTTGAGTATTTGTGGTACTGCCCTTATTTCTTTTCTCTCTTGGTACTTTCAGCTTGCCTTTTTGAAACATTTGCTTATTTTTGAGATTTGAAGAAGAAAACAAAATCTGTAGTGCACACCTTTGCAGGTATTTAATCTGTTTTAATTCAAATTCCGTAAACATATTAATTCTACCAGGATAATTCACAGGGAAAATCACATCACACATAGCATAATAAGAACAATATGTTTTTGTTTTTTTTCAAAAAACAACCCCAAAACAACAGCTTCATTTTTGTACCATAGTAATGTCTAGTGAACAGCAGCTGAACAAGGGACTGATGCAAATTAAAACCAAAAAGAAAACAACCCCAAAATCATCAATACTCTCATTAGTTTAAAAACTAGTAATCTACACACAAGAAAAATTTCCAAAAGCTCAATTTGAAATGCAATAGAACTCTTTAAATATTTTATGAATCTGGCAGGATGGGACCCAGTAAGAGTTTGTTTGCTGCTTGGATTATGTAAATAGACTTTCCAGTGTAAACAAACTACTGTTTATTGCTAATTAGTTTCAATATTTCCCATAGATTTGTCTTTTCCTTTTGGAAATTTTTTCATTTCTTTTGAATAAACTCCATCAACTATAATTTGGAAATTTTATGTTGAACAGTTACTGTGTTATTTCATGCTGTGCCACTTGCTCAAATAGTTAAGAGGGAGGAAAAAAGAATCAATGAACCAAAATGACACAACCCTGGATAGCAACCAGCTCAGCATACTATCTAAACTGTAAAATAATTCTGTGGGATTTTTAAGGCCTTAGAAATTTTGCTGAAAGGAAATAAATATAATAAAACCTGTTGTTATTAAAAAACCAAGGGTTGAATACCTTGAAGGGTATTCCAGGGTAACTACCATCTGTGTGATTTGAAAATGAATATATGAGATTAATGAAAAGTAAAAAATTTTCCATAATAATAAAATTAATCTTTTTTTTGGGTCAGAAAGGGGAATGTTTAAATTTGGTGTTCAAAAGAATATTCAATGATTAATAGTATAACTAAGCCTTTAAAGGGTGTAAACTCACATCTCTTTGAAAAAGATTTCTGAATGTAGGAAAGGCAGTCACCAGAGTTTGGAACAACAGGATGAAAAACGAACACAGTCTATGAAAGAAAGAGAAAGTCAGAACCTGTTATTTTCTTTATTAATTTCAGATACATTACCTTAGAGAATTTCTCTGACTGTAATATGCTCATGATACTGCTCCTTCTGCTAATCTTCCGCTCTCCCTTGGCTGCGCATCTTGGGGTAAAACAAAGTTTCTGTGAGGAAACAGGCTCTTAAGGGCTGGACCCACCAAGGAACACGAGAAGCTGGACTCATCCACGCCCCCACATTTGGCAGGGTAGTTCAGCACTTGACCCTCTTTCTGACCTCCACCTGGCCTAAATTCCCAGTCTCCTCCTCTGTTAGGCACATAAATGTTTTCAAGAATGCTTGTTCAAACTGCACTGTGCAACTTAACCACCTGCCACCTCTCCAGCTCTTATCCCAGGACTAGGAGACAGAAGGAGAGAACCAAGGCAACAGGGCAGGCAGAGCAGTTGAAGTATAGCTCTACCTGCATTTGTTAGTTGACTCCTGAGATCCAAATAAGAAACCTTGCTTCAGAAAAAGGAAAGATTTCAGATTCAAAGGATTGTTCAGATCTCACTACCAGATTAATTTCTAGGTGTGGGGTTTTTCTTGGTTTTGTTTGTTTGTTTGTTTGTGTGGTTTTTCTTTAAGGATGATCATTATTATTTTTGTAATCATAAAGATGTCTGGGCACCAGGACTCTGATTTTTTAAATTTATTTTTAAATCTTATGTGCATCATGCTCCTTTAAATCTACTTTGCTATGGAGCTCCGTGAAAGTACAAATCAATGGTATTTATTTACAGTAGCTGAAACTCTGCCTCAGTGAGTACTCCCTAATGCAATTTCCTTCAAAGCTGAGATGCTCAATAGGACTTAATCCTCTAAACAGCTTTGTAAGTCTGACACTAAGGGTTATTTCCAAAACCAGCCCTGTCTGTCTACAAGATAGTTGCTAAAATGTTCTCTGTTAGGCTGCAGACCCCAGAAATAGAAGCGATCCTCCAAGTTCTCAGACTGTATTGTTTAAGGTGTAAGTAAGGCAACACAAAAGACATTTTCAAAACTTGCATATTCCTGGGGAATCGTTTTAGGCTAGAGCACAAGATGTGAGTTCACAGCTGTGCCTTGCTGGAGTGTGGTGTCAGGGGAGGTGTGGGCTCAGGGTGACCACTGCTCCTTTGATATCTCATGCAGAAGGTCCCACCCCGAGGCTAGAGACCCACAGCAGTCTTCAAAACACTAAACTGGACCAGGATTTTCATGGTCACATGAAATGCTGGTTCATCCAGCAACATACCTGCCAAATCACCCAGGAAATGGGAGACCCTTCCCAGTTCTCTCCCAGCCTGCATCAGACAGGCAAGCACACCCTCTCCCCTGCCCTCTGTAGCTGGGCTCCTGCACAGGAACAACTCATATTTTAAGGATGAAGAAGAGCCTGCAGGGCTTGACAAAGACCCCTCCTCCACCGAGAGGGTCCTTGTCTCTGCTTTTGTCCCTTATTATTTTGTTCTTTTCTAGTAGTACATTGCATTGAGAATTATGAGAAGAGGATGAGCACCGGGATAACCGTGGGAAAAACAAGTGATGAGTTTGCCAACACTTCCTTTAAAGCAGGGGAGCCTCAGGAACACTGAGATAGCCTCAGCTGTGGGAACTCAGAGACTACTGGGGCAGGCTGCCACCATACTACAGGACTGACTAGTACCACTGCTCTGACTAACTTCTTGGCCCTGAATAGGCTTGATTTACAAAGCTGTAGATTTACCTTACGACCTGTGCTACAGTCTTGCAGTTATATATCCTTACATGTAACTTAGGACATAATGTTCGAGCTAGAAATACCAAAGGAAATGTACAAAGCTATCTAACACAAGATTCAAAAGATTACTTCCACACTGTCCACACTATTAACCTGTATAGTTAGAGAAAATAATTAATATGAATTACTAGCCATGGCTGACACATTTCTTCTAACCTTATGCTTACTTAAAAACAGAATTTAGTAGTTTTAGGAAAAAAAGCATTCCAGTGGTTCTAAAGGATATTTAGCACCTCTCTTAACAGTATATTGAATTAGATTGTTACACTAAATAATTCATTTGTAGCATTAACCAGTAAATTTTATAAAATGATTTAACTGATGAACAGGTTATTATACTATGATACAGCCAAACAAGTGCACAGTATCTTTTTTTCTTCAATACCTTTATCTGTTTGTGATGATGTCTATACGTGTATTTGAAGAGAGGAATGTAAGAAATATTTACATATATTAAAATTAATCTCTGTGAATACCCTTTTTCCCCTCTGAAATAAAACTACCTTTGTCAGACATTTATTATTTTCTTTGAAATGTCTATAATTTACCCAACAATGGTAGAATGGGAGGAACTTTCCCACAGAACTCTGTCAGATCATTTTGCAATTAGAAGAATAAACATTGAGCACCTATGTATTTTTATGGATCATAAATGAATATGTTGCTTTTATCACCCAGAATTCGAAGAGCTGTGAAAAATTAAAAATTATACTTTTGACAATATCTGACTACAGTAAGTCCCAAAAAGTTGCATGATAACAATGGTGGTGCATTGTGCAAAATACTACTTTTTCTATACTGCAAAATGCATGTTAGGCAGACCGGTACTGGTTCTTCCAGCCAGGTCAGGGAAAATGAGCCCAGCACTCATTGGTATAGAGTAACTTAGAGCTGTGACTTGGATTGAACACAAAACATTGTTTCCAGCTCCTGATAAAGAAGGAGAAGAGTTAAATGCTATGGGAAACTCAACAAGCCCACTGATATGTGCTTAAATGTTTGCCAATTTCTCCTAATCTTTCTAAAGATTACAGAATCTGGTTTTTTTTTGGTTGATTTCTTAACATGTTTTTCAGTTCCTTTCATAAATTTCTGTACCTTTGTATAATGACGCTTTTCAAAGATGTAAAAAGAAAGAAAAGGTTAGTGTGACATTCTTTGGTAAGAGGTCATAATGCTTTTTCCCCCTCTATTTTCTGCTTTTCCTTGTAAACATCTCAAATCAGAACAATTTCCAAAAAGCAGTTCTGGATATCTCCTGTCACAGCCTGTCATCTCCAGAAACGCAGGAAATGCAACAACTAAAATCCACAAGGGTAATTTTATTGTATGTAATTTATTCTGTTTTAAGTATAGGAGTAGTGATGACAATAAATGTTTAACTGAAACCCTTATTTTGGTTATTGGGGTAGTATTGCCAAAACAGCCAATTAATTTTGTGCTATTTTCTATGCCCACTCTGTGTTGCTATCATACAATTTTAAAAAAGACTGAAAACAATGTGTAACCTAATTAAAAATTAACTTCATTCATGTCAAATATTCTCACAGGAAGAAAATCTACTGTAAAATATATTAATGCACTTGACAATCCCAGGATTCTGAGAGAATACAGTAAATCTATTGAACCTCATGAGGATTTCTGTATCACAGCAACAAAAAACCTCAATGAAATTCATTCCTTGGGACTTTAAATGTGATATTTAAAAAGATTAACTTCATATTAGAGAGCCTATTACTTTTTGAGCTTTCATTCAGTTAAAAAGGAAATATTGTCTCCATTACAGCTTGCAATATTCATAACAATATGGACATTTTAAAATGCTTTAATTATATTTAATCATTCTTAAACCTCAGTTACTTTCATATCTGTTTTAATCATGTCTGTAAAAATCTGTCGAGCTGCATATGCATATACAGATCTTTGCAAAGTGAAACTTCCATTTTCTTCAATAGCACTTCACCAGCAGACTCTAATATTTAGGTTTCTAAGCATAATGCAATTTAAATAATTGCTGAATACAGAGCACCTTCACCCATCACCTTTTACTGTCTTGTAAGGACCTGGACAGGGAGACAAACTTGTGGCAACAAGGGAGTCAGTATTCTTTGAGATTACTTTCATTCCACCATAAGCCTATCTTTGTTTCCAATATGCCTCACCTTTTTATCTAAAATAAAAGGAGAAGAGGATCTATTTATAATATCAAGAACAACCACAGCAGCCTTCATGGAGTTCAAGACTTTATAACTGCAGAATTCATATATCCAACCCTTTGATTTTAAAGTTACGCCATTACAATGGTGTTGTACAGTCATTATCTTCTACTTACAAAACACAGGCAGGCATTCTGACCAGTTGTCTGCGGTGAAAAATGAAAAATTTGAATATATCCTGTTGTGTAATAAATGTGATTGAAAAGAGTCATAAGCATTTGGATGATGTATGGAAAAATGAAATTTTCCAGTGCTGTTGGATCTATTCTTGTAATCAAAGAGCAGCTTTTCACACTTTTCTCACTGTTCACTCTATTCTATGTGCGGATAAAAGCCACACTTATTCCTTTGCAGCAGGTGTAAAAAGGAGCCAAAATACACTGATAATAAACACTGAGGTAGAGATTAACTGGAACTCATTACTCCTTCCTTTTTAGTATTTTGTAAATAATTCTATATTTCATGCTAAAATGCTCAGCCATTCAAGACATCTATATTTTCTAATAGAAAATCACCTTGCAGTTTCCAGGTTACCAGATGAAAACCAGCACATGTGGCTGGTGAGCTAAGTCTGAGCAGAGGTTTATAGGCTACAGGCTGATGGTCTTTGTCAGTTCCTAGATAACAAATATCTCAAAAAACCCCTACTCCTCATAGCATTGCCTGTTAAGACTGGAAAGCTGAACAAGCATGAAGTTAATTCATTTTCTGATAAATGTAATATATAGATATGATTAATGATCTTTTTTTCCCTTTGCCGTAAGCAGGTAAGGGTCTTCAAAGACTGCCTGCACTTAGCAACTTCTAAATAAATGTGTGCCTGAAGGCTGTATTTTGTACTTAAATTATTGCTATAGAGAGCACTTTAAAACACTTTTGCCCTCAGATACTCAATTTCAACCCTTCTTCCAGCAAAGTCTTATTGGCTTAGAACAAAACTTGATTAGAGTTTTCTGCTTCCCAACAGGATTTCTATATATGTGTTGTGAAAGGAAATATTCTCCCAAAATGTCATGGTAGACTTTTGACAAAACAAAAGAAAGCAGCTATTGTCAATGTCTCAGCAAACTTCTTTGGTTTGTCAATCTATTTTCAAACTTTCCTTGTAGCTTTTGTGGAACAAGAAAAGAAGAAAACAACCCCAGCAAAACCTCCCAAGAACAGAACTTGATACATGTGATCACATGCCTGCCACAAAAAGTAATGCCTAAATATTTTCTCGGTAAAACAGCAAACTCCCTGCTACAAGAGATTCTCCTTTCTTTTTCCTTTACATAGGTAGAGGAAATTTAAGCTATTATTAATAACATGTAGCTGTTTAAAAAATGGGAATATTCAAGTTTCTTAGCACCATTTGATGATTTATTAGCAGTCTCTTTCACTTTCACCTTTTCTGCACCAAGTGACTTCAAAATCAAAAGTACTAGCATGCATTAATCTATAATATTCATAGTTAAGATATATTAGTAACTATATTTAGTAATGCTGTGTGTAATTTGTTCATAGTGGTGAATATATTGTTATCAAGGGTGATTTTTAAAAAATGTAAATCATGGTTACAGTTATATATTCACAACACACCCTCAGAACCAGAAATGAAAGCAATAGCTTTATTTTATTTCTTCTACTTTATAATGTACTAATGCTAAGTTCCATTTGTACCAGCTGCACCTGGTTACCACTGAAGACATTTTGCTGCCCTCCATCTCTTCACAGCTCATTAGCTGAAAACAGAGAGCAACTCTTGGGTCAGGAGTAGATGTATTATCTGTGTGCCTTGCACATGAAGAAAGCCGAGACTGGAACAGGGTCCCATGGGGTCCCTGGCTCTATTTAAAGGCCGTTGTAGTCTCTAGGCAGGCAGCTCTACCATGTGCTCCACAAGAGAGTTTTCCTTCTGGTGGAAGCACCAGGAGCTGTACAAAAGTAGTCTCAGTGGGGCATCACTTAGGTTACCAGCAGGCATGTGCCAGGAATTAAAGCCATTCCATGAAAACAGAATTTCCTGGCATACTGTTGTCACAGTGTCTGCCTGGTTCTCATGGGGCTTTTCTGAGGAACATTTGTGGAAGCTATGTGAATACACCAATGTTACAGTGACATCATCTGCTGTTCTGGCATGGCACTAATGGCAGCCTTCACTGGCTCCTGAATACCTTTGTGGTTCAGGTTCCCAGCTCTTTTACATGGTGTTACAGTACATTGGGAAGTTGTATCCTCATTTTCAACTTCCAGTGTGCTTGTATTTAGTCCCTACAAGAAATAGGTTCCCAACAGGTCAGATTTGCTTTAGACTGGTTGTGTTCTGCAGCTTTGCTCAATTTCCTGTGTATTGTATGAGACCCTACAGGTATTTTATGCACATATGATTTGAGAGGATGGTTGCATTATGCAATGAAATCAAAGTATTTAGTAAAACTGCTATATATGGCCATATATATAGCCAAAACTGCTATAATGCCCCCTGCCTCCCTCCCTCCCTCCCTTTTCTGGTGTGTTTTCTTTGAAAGTAGCATCTACATTTTCATTAACTTCACAATATTCAGGTATTGCATAGGAAGACAAAGCCACAGACAGAAACTGTTCCCCAGGAAATGAAAAGAGAACATTATATAGACCTTATGCTTTTTATCAAAATACAGTTGAAGCCCTAGGTTGAGGATTTAGATAGGTTCTTAAAATATATGGACACCGGAACTATAAAGCAGTTCTGATATTCTCCTGTTTTGCCTTTTCCCCACTTTTGGACTATGTAGAATATGCAATTATTAAATGACTAGCACTCAAGTCACAGAGGAGAAGAGCTACATGGACACAGCATCAAAACCTGTAGAACATATTGAAAACTTAATCTGAGGAGTTTCAAAGAAAATATATATGATTTTAGGGCAAGTGAAAGAATCCCAGTTGCAAAGGAAAAAAAACCAAAACTGACTGGTTCCCCAGAAGGCCAATATTTGGCAAAGCTGCCGTGAATGACAGAATTACACCAGCACAATATCTATCCTTTTGTATCTCATTTTGCATTTAACGTTTGCAAAACAGAAATATTCCCTAAGCAAAATGTCAACCGAATCTTTTTCTTAAATGAAGGTGTGAATTAAGAATCCTTGATGGGTACAGCTCTGAGAGCACCATAGGTACGGCACCCTGACAGCATGGGAGAGCAGTTTTTCATTTTAGCTCATCAAAATACTCTCTGTAGGGAGCCATTCTATTCCTGAATATGGCAGCAGTGAGAGGAGGAAAAGAGGTAGTGAATGAGACAAGGAAAAAGGGGAAAAATAAATAAAGGTGATTGTGGTGGGGTAGAAGTGTTTTATTCAAGTGGATCACAAAGCTTTTTTATTCAGCAGCTGTTCACTGAGGTGTAGAAAGCTGTAAGTCTGCAAGGTCTCTTAGCCTGGAAAATGGGTGGAGAAAAGCTGAACATACTGTATCAGTAAATATTTAATCAAAAGCAGAAGTTTCTTTCATACTTTTTAATACATATATCTATAATGTGCATATATAAAACAACCCAACAGAACTTCTTCAGTTAAATTATAGTACATAAAACCAATTGTTTCATTGGAAAAGAATCTATGTGCCTCCTCCTTGAAACATTTCCTCAACCTGTCCTGAGAAACAACCAATGAGATGAATCCCTCTGGTAATCATGGCAAGAGTTTCACACTGGGAACAGAACACAAGGTTGCTCAGATCATACAAGAGGGCAGATTTTTCTCCTCACAATTTCAAACATTTCAGGGCATCACGAGGAGTACATAAATATTTGATAACAGTTACAAAAATCTGAATGTTCAGGATAGATAAAACTCATTCTCCACCTACAGGTATGCCTTCCAATTTATTCCCTCATTACTGATTACAAACACACCTACTACAGTTCGTTTTTTAAAGACGTCTTCCAAAGACAGAAAATTTCCATTGAGAGGTACTCATCCTCCTTTTGAAAGTAAATAGATGCTTGACACATGATCATACAAGATACAATGTGCATCTAAAACAGAAATCTGAGAAGGAAACACAGAAAATCAAAGTAACGCTGACCAGAAAGACAAGACCAGAGCTCAGCTCTACCATGTCTGGCCCAGCCGTGGCACGGGCGGTCACCAGCTGGGCGTGTGGCCCGCTTTTATTTGTCTGAAAAACAGATTTCCCACTTTTTAAAGTCAGGTTTGCAGGCATGGTTATCTAAATAATTTGCGATCAAGAAGAATTTGCAGCAGTTCTGAGGACGAGATTGTGCTGCTGATAGGGATATTCACAGCTCTTAGGGGCATCATGGGAATTACACATGTCAGGGATGAATTTGTGCCCCAGGAATCTAAGATTAGAGCCGGACCGGACAATAACCTTATCTTAATGCCTCAAACCCTATTACCAACAAAACACACCAGCCTGCTACCCCAGTATATGTTGGTGTCTGGCTCCAAAAACACCCAACCACCCTCGAGGGCAGTGGTGGAACTCGCTCAGAGCTGAAGGTGCCCTCGCAGCACTGATGCTGCGGCTCGAGTTGGCGACATTCCAGTGACTCCAGCGGGAATTAGCAGGCTGTGGTCAGGACCTACAAAGGTTGTGGGTGAAGCCAGGCTGGCCTGCCGTGGGGCCGGGAAGGAAGGCCCCAGTGTCAAATGCCACTGCGATGGAGCCCCAGAAGGGACCTTCTCCGGTCATGCAGAAACCTTCACACCAACCAACACAGTTTCATTTGTTTTCCACCACTTTCTTACAACACGAACGTGTCCCCCTTCCTCCCTCCCCCCAACCCCCCCGCCCCCTCTTTTCCGAACATATCGACAAAAGGAACGGCAAAATAAATAAATAAAGAACTTAGCCTCTGCTTCGGGGAAGCCGCTTCTCCAGGTTTCCGCCTTGGCGGTGCCCCGGCTGGAGCTGGTCGGCATCAGTTTTCACGGCAAATGGTGGGTGCAGAGGGGGCCAGCGGCTCCCAGCACTGGCGGGAGGCTCAGCTCAAGTGTCCATGTGGGCCGGCAGCCCCCGGCTGTCATTGCACCAGCCCCGAGCCGTAGCTGAAGGCGTAGCTGCTGGCCAGCGACAGCGACTGCTGGTGCTCCTCGCCCTGCTCCGAGGGGTAGCTGGGGAATGTCTGCGCCCGGGACACCTTCGCCGAGCCGAGGCTGTGACCTGCAGCGGAGAGACGTGACACAAAGATGTAACTGGGCTCTGGAGCCTTTCCCCATGGACACAGACTCCAATGGATTGACTTCATACTGCCTTGCTGCATCGGGCCCTTCTGGGGCTGCACAGAGGGTATTTATTTCCTGTGGCTGAGGGCACAAGTGGGTGACAGATTCCCCATGAAGGCAAAAGGTCCCAGACCCAACTCAGGCATAATTTGGGGTCAGATTTGTTTTTTTTCCATTTTGGAGTGTCATATCTGTGTATTTTCTACACTGTAAGTCTCAGTTATATTAGTTAGGACTGACAAATAACATATTTTTTATCTGAAGCTCTGCCCATGTGGTGAAAGTAATGCCAGTGGTTTCAAAGGGATTAGTCCCACAAATGCCACTTAATTCACTTACTGTCCTTTGAACAGCATGCCACTTTGTCAGGTAAACAGAGCACCATTATCATTCCAAAATGGACTGGAGGTGGGATATGGTGCGCATGGGAGAATACTTGGTGGAAAGAAGATGTGCCAGATGCTTTTTCGGATGGGCTTGTGAATCTCATGTAACCATGGTTCCCATCAGCAAGATGGGAATCCATGTCTCAAAAGCCAGTGGCGGAATTCAGGCAATCCTGATGACCCAATTCTATAATCTGATAGTTTTCCTACCTCGTATTTCCTTTTGAAATTGCGATTTAATTAGGAACAAAAAATAAACTTCCCAAGTGTATATTTTCATGCCACATATATTCTTTTTTTTTTTTTTTTGGAAATGTACATTGAAGCTTGGATTTAACATGGTTTTACATAATGCTTTAAAAATGTCTTAATAGATGTATTACCTGTAGGAACGCAAAATCATATTTTAACTTCAACCACTGAGCTATTAAAGAACAGCTGCAATGGTATAGACTCAAATATCAAAGAATTCAGCTCATGCTGAAATGTTTCAAAACAGTTAGCAGCTTTATAGACTGGTCCAGTGGTGCTGGAACCAAGGATGAAGATCACTGGATTTGGGAAAACTTTGTCCTAACTTGCATTTGGAAAAGTTTGATCATATAACGTTACCGAATTTCTCATGAAAAAAAGCTCCTGTGATTCCTCCTGAACTTGAGTCAGTCAGAGCAATGCTGAGACCAAGAGAGAAAAAACCCTAACTAAATGAAAAATAGAATAAAAGGTAGTGACATCTTAGTGACACTGGAGACAATAAAACCAGAATCTGAATTCCCAGTGGCATGTTAATGGTCATAAAATCCTTTTCATAGCACAAGCAAGCAGGATGAATATTTTATGTGTACTTTTAATATTCATTCATTGGGTTAAATTGACATTGGCTACCAAAACTGGACTGAGATGAGAGGTTTAAATACTTTCTGCTTCAAGAAGTGAAATGAATCAAACTGAAGTGTATGATGCTGTGAGCTCTGAGCTACAAGGTAGCTGATAATGTTTATGAATAGTCTTAACAGTGTTACTGCTTTGACCAACTTTTAACCATGATATTAAGTAAGGCCTTCATTAATTTTTTACTTTTATTTGGGATTTACATCACAATTTACTGTCACTTTAAAAAAAAACCAAAACAAATGCAAACCTAAACATGAGAAGATGAATAATTCTAGGTTTTAGTTTTGTGTTCCAAATCTGGCACTTTTCCTTCTAAAGATGTAAGATCTTTCTTTCTTTTTACCCAGAAGCTAGAATCATATGTATTTTAAGCACCATAAGGAACTGCTAAACCAAACACATGATTTCCAATACAAAATTTGTCTCTTTCTTATAAATAAAGGTAAATAAAATATGTCAAGGTATAATTTTCCTTCATTCTCTTCATGTATTTTATCCAAAGAGTGTAAAACAATCCCTGTGACAAGGAGCAGGAATAGAAACACTTACCAGCCAGGGAGTTCCCTAAACTCAGGCCTATTTGTGTCATGTGCTGTATCTTGTATAATTAATTTTGAGTCAATTTTTGTAGAATAATGCAGCTTTGATACAGTGATGAAGAGTGCCCCTAATACACTAATTTCTAGCCACTAATTTCTACCTAAGGAACTCAGGCAGTCTCTTAAAACATGGAAGATAAATTTGAACCTATTAGGGTTGAAAAGGAAATTAAATTCAGGTCTTTCATTTCCTGTATATATGCCTCAAAAGCCAGCACATCCCTTGCTCTTCTTCAAAAAAAAATTTGTAGATGCCATGAGGTGTAAGATTGAGGCTCAAGCTGAACAGTATGACATCAGTCTATGAAAATAATACCAAAAAGAGGACATAGGTTCAAATGAAATAAGATAGCTATGGGTAATAGAAAATTTGTGAGTTTGGAAAGAATGGATCTAGGCAATATGTATACTTGCAACTTACATTTTAAAAAAAGCAATTAACAATGTTAGTATACTTCGATAAAAAAATAAAATGGTGGCAAAATAATAAAATAGTCCAATGGTTCCAAGTTGACTTAAGACTTCTAAGTAGTAAATTTCAAAAATTTGGGGTATTTTTTAGGTTTTTACTAAAATTCAGACTATAACATACTGGAAATTCTAAATTATACTTGATCCTTTTATTTGCATTCCTAAATATTATTATAATATTCATACAGCTGATCAGTCTTACAGAGTCCTAGGTATTGCAGTGACTCCAAAGTTACACTTTATGTCAGCAGTAAGGATTTTGAAACTAAAGATACAGGTAAAATTTTGCAGTAAAGGGTTATAGTTCCACAGCTTTCTAAATTTCCTGTTTCAGTCATATTTGGGCCTTAAAAGGTTAAGAGAGAAGAATAAGAATGTTGTTTGTGGATTTTGCAGCTCTTTGGTACCACAGCTGCTTTTAAGAACACAAAACTAACTCTTCCCTACAATTCTTCTGGAGTCAGCACAGGATGAATTTGATTCACACAGATTTCATGACCTGAAGACACCAAGAGAGCCGGGGGAGGTTTTTTTCTCATGGCTTACATAGGAAAAATTGCTTTTTTTCTGTTCTAGGACAGGACCTTGGAAACACTGAGTATTATTCAGCCTGCTTCATCCTTTATTCAAATTTACTCTCAGGATTACAGAATGCAATGAAGCTGTAGTCCTAAGCAATTAGGTATGAATGATCCATCAAGAAAATTTAATGTAACCCAGCAAATTATACTAAAATTAGATTTTTCCTGATCTTAATTTTGTTGGAAGCAGAAGCAGTATACACAAGGATCTTATTTCATGGCATGGTGCTTATTTATAACAACTCTTTAGAGGAAAAACCCAATGGTTTCCTAGTAACAGTAGTGACTGATGTACATATAAGTAGATCGATCACAACTTCTGAGAGAAAACTTGCAGTACTCAGCTAAATGGAAAGAAAGAAAAAAGAGGATAAGAGATCGAGGGATAAGCTTTAAAAGCTCCCTTACTGCTGCTTATTGGGAGATGTTTCTGTTTCAGATTCAGAATTCAAATTCCTAACCAGAAGGCAGGTGCCAGCCCTTTTTCTTTTCTAAATGAAATAAAGGTCACCCTTCTCTTTTCCAATGCAAGAATTTAAGGCACTCTCATCTGATATTCTTTGGCTAGAGCACTCATCTCTGATGTACAAGTCCTGTGTTAAAATTCCCCTCTGCCTGTGGGTAAGATTTGACATTAAACTTTCTGTAGAAAATCGGCTGAAAACGTTCCCTTTCTGCTCTGTACTGACACTGCTGTTCACTGTTCCTCGGCTGAGGCATTGAGACTGAAAAGCTGCTTTTTAGACTGAAGCACTTTGGTCATCTGCTTTGCAAGAGCCCCACAAATCTCTGTGCTGGCAAAGCCGAGGAGCAGGAACAAGCAGCCAAGGGGAAGAGATGGCAGGTTTTTTCTCAGGCTGGTTTCACTGCCAGATGGTTTGTTTGGTGAATGATGACCTGTGAGCAATGTGCCACCAAATGCCATCGCCACCAGAACTGCTCACAGCTCTGATGTGGGAGCAATTTTGAAACCCCGTGACTAAGCTTTTCCCATACAAGATCTAATATAAGTTTATGTTTCTGCAGTACAGTGATTAAAAATTAATAGAAGCAAAGACTCCTGTGTTTTAGCTTCTGTTGCAGGCCTTTAATTACCTTATATGAGATAGCCATTAGGTAAAAAGAAAGACTTTTGCAGCTGCACAGCAAGCTTTCATCTGGGATTTCTTAGCCTCTGAACAGATGACTTGACAAACAAAAGGTTGTTCTCCTAATGTGCTTTCATTTTTCTAGGTAAGAATAATAAATTTATTTTTGAAAATAAAATTTGACGTTTCCATTTCTGCAATTATGAGCACAAAATTGAAGGCATTAAATTAAAGGCAATTGGATATCTTTATTAGTATTGTGCTTTGTATTTGGGAGTGCTCTGAGACTTTATGATTGCAAGAGCTCTGCGGTTGCTATAGATGTTTCTATAAATGTTATAGAAAAACATGGCTGCTGAAAAGACATTTCTATGAATCAATCAGTGCAAGCTAAGAATAAATAAAGTGAATCACTTGTTCCATTGTAAAGCAATCATATCTTTTTAGAAATATTAATTAGAAAATTCTGTTGCTCACAATAAACAGAACAGTCTGGGAAGCAGGGAAACAGAGATGATGAGATTTTATCATTGCACAAAAGGCTAGTGCAAGAAGGTGGAAAAAAACCCAATTAGCTAACAGATGTTCAGGAATGAAACGTTAGTAAGAAGGAGTTAGTTCTATGTTGTTTCCTCACACAATTCTCACTGGACAATATAAATGTAGCCCTTGAGCCAAAAAAGTTCCCAAAACTAGTACCAGTATTTAATCTAAATTTTTGTTCTCTAAGGACTTTCCCAACAGCAGTGAAAGCTCCTCTTTATACCAGAGGAGGCTCACAGATTGCACTGAGGATATTGTTTCAGGGGGGAAGCTTGTCTCAAAGTGCTTCAACCTCTGATATTCTTTGCAGCATTTTTGTTAAGACAAAGGACAAAGTGGGAAAGGCACTGTAGCTATGCATTGAAAGCCCACTAGGGAAAATTAAGCTCTTACTGAAAAGGACTAAATTATTACAACTGCTTATTTCAGATGGAAGCTTTTATCCTCTAAGAGCTTTTGTTGCAAAGAAAGACTCCATATTTTATTCCAGATAAAGAAAACATTTCTCCAAAAAACCCCCTACTTCAGTCTCAAATCAGTTAAGTGGCTATCATTGCATCAAAAAGGATACTTTCATTTAAGGCAGAAAATAAATGATTGCTGCTATCCTATTTATAAATTGATACTGGTTAAAATTCTGCCAACTCTCTGTATTGAATATACAGTGTCTTCTATTGAGCTACTGATGACAAAGCAGCTTTTCCTTTGCTGCTGTTAGATGATTGGAATAACTAAAGCAAAGTTTCATAGCAGGACAAACTGCTACAAAGCAAAACATTTATTTTGCAGTAATGATGCAGTTGGATTGGAAGGGCATTAATTGGTACAGCAATTATTATGCTGTCACTCACAAAAAGATGCAGTGGAAGGGAGCAGATGGAAACTGAAAAATAGCATAAGCTACATTACAGCATATTGATTTCCATATACTTATTGAAAGTGAAACTGTGGGCCTGTTTCAGTTCCAAATAAAGAAATACAAATTTTCCTTTGAATTCAACTACAGTTGGAATAAAAACTCCAGGGAGCACAGCTGGGCTCCAACTTTCATATATTCTAAAATAATTTCGGATTTAATTTCATCAAATATATATATCTTTCTGAAGGGAGAAAAAATATCAGGAGACCTAATTTTTGAGACAGATTTTAAAGAAAATGGTTTAGTTTATTTATTAGAAATACTTTTGAATACAAATAATTTAAATTGATAATAAAATACAAAGGAAATATATGAAGAGAGTGAATGACCAACTCTTACCGCCCATTTAAAAATATTTCCTTTCCATTCTTAATTGAAAAAAATTTTCGTTTTCCTTAGAATTTGAAATAAAAATAATAACTTTTTTTCCCATACAGCATCAAGATTATTTAAGTACCTGAGTAGATATATACTTGTTACAGAGACCTATCACTTTCCAGAATTGGAAGACTACTATTTAACTTAAAAGTCTTTGGCAGTGTCATCAAGTCCTACTCTAGAAAAGAAGAAGCTTTACATGTGCATGCAGAAGAGACCGCAGGATTGGCAGCTTAAAACCAGTAGATTTACAATATGTCAAATTTTTGAGTATTAGGTAAGAAGTTTGCAACATTCCAATTTTGACACAAGAATGCTGGAGAGCATTTCATGAAGAGCATGTCTACATGTCAGTATTTTGAAACACAGAAAAATTGTTTCTGTATACAATGTAAATTGCTTGTAAATATTATGCACAGGAAAAACGAGCGTTATTTCATCTGTACCCCTACCTAAAATAGCAGGCATTTAAAAGCAGTATCTTGAAACAAGTAATTAAAGCCAATGTATTCACTGAAGGCCATGTCGGCTTAATTGCTGTTTTTAAATACTTGCTGTCCTGCTGAACTTAACCTGTGAATCACAGACTTAGACTACCACAAGCTCCTGTGGCAGAAATATTAGAACATCGACCACATCCTTCTCAAAGATGAGCAGGTTTATCTTGCTCTCTGCTTTTAATTGGTTTCCATTAGGACTTCTTTTCCTAATAATGTATTTATGCGTGTTTATAAAGGGAGGAGACATATATAAACTCTAACTACCTAATATCTCCACCTAGGAGAGGAAAAAGCAAGTTATTTACACATCTCACATTACCCAATAGTCCTTTCCCTTTTTGCTCATATTCCTGCAGACAAAATCTGACACATATTTGGAAAAACTGACCTATTTTACATATTGCATCTCTTTGACTTGTGCTCTTCCATTTTTTGTCTGTAACTGTGGGCCTGCATGCCTGAACTTCAGGGAGATTAAGCAAAAGAAAGAGGAACAGCAATTTTTGTAGTTTTGTGCACTGAGCCAACGTGCAGGTAAACACAATAAGCTTCTACCTAGCTTTCTTATGTTGTCCTCCATATACAGACTACAGCAGTCCTAGCAGACATTAATTCATTTAATCTTTGCAGCTTTTTACACTTGTGTTAATGTTGCAGAATTAAACCAGCCTCCTCTCACTCTCAGTCTTGAGTCCAGCTCTTTAACTATGCCAACACAGTTGAAGGAGGTTCAATCATGTTCCCACTTGACTTAAAATTAGGCTAAGGTCCAACTTTGCTTCAAAAGAAACATAATTTTCCAGATGAAGACTCTCAGAAAGAAGAATTTCTGAGTTTGGTTTCATGGATTCTATAGAAGCAAAATTTTCTGCAGTAATACTTTGAATTTTTCGTTTCTTGATTTTAAGGTATTTATCATGGAACCCCCGATAGCCTGGCATTGAGCAGGCCCATCTTGCAACCCAAACTATTCTGTAATACAATGCAATACTTTCTTTTCAGCAATGTTTCTTATGAGAGAAAAAAAAAAAAATCCTCTATTTCTTTTTAAAATCAGTTAAAGGAAGTATTGAGCTGCTCTTCCTGACTTGGACTAAGTTAGAAGACTCGCAGTTTTCTCTGAACCATTATGCAGATGATCCAAAATTTGTGTGTACAGAAGAGTGACTACGGTCAAGGATTTTGTTTCGTACTGAAAGATACAGGCATCACGACCTTGAAGAAAACTTTTGAGAGGAAATGTGGGCAGTGTAATTCTAAAGCATGTCAAAATGTCAGCAAGTTAATTATCAGCAAATAAAATCTTGAATGAGTGCCCTAACAAAGCTACCTGAAAAGGCTGAGCCACTCCAAGGTGGCTAGCATCCCTGGCCTAATTTATCGATTAAACCACAGACTCAGTCAACCAGAAACCAATATAAAACCTAACATAAAACATCTCCACATGAGTTGTAAAACTGAGGTTTATTATGAGATATTAGCTGTTTCTGGACTTTATGCCTGTGCCAAGTAAATTTATTTCTTTCACCACAAAAGTAAACAAAGACTAAGCATTTTTATACATAATGCATATAGTTTCACTTTCCTATTCAAGCTCAAAATTCAATGAACTTTTTAAAGAGACACTTCACAAAACAGACTTTCCATGTTGGTAATACTAAGGAAAAAATAACGTAGAGGAGAAATTAGTGAAATTTCTTTCACTTCAAGGTACATTTGAATGAGATCCAATTGCAAAATACAAGAAATAAGAAGAAAAGAATGCTCTGATTCTAAGATCATATGGGAGAGGCTCAAGTGAGGGGAAGAGACAATAGCTAAGGAAAACTCCAACAAAAAATTATTTTAGTGTTTATTTTTGCATCATGGAGACAGAACAAACCAACAAAAGAAAATACTCAGAAAAATTAACCTGCTCCTGGGATAACTGAAAGGTAGGAAGAATGCAAAAGCTAGTGAGAAAATAAACAAATGAGAGGGATAGATAAAATTGTGTGGATTGAGTTACTTTTTCTTAAATTATTTTCTGCTGTGGGTAAGTAGGTAGAGCTCCACACTTTGCTTTCTGCTTTCGACTCCTGGGCAGAGCATGAAGTCATTATGACAGTCAACTGATGGCTGATCTCTGTGCAGAAATACATTTGGAGTATAATTTTCTTTTACATCCTTGCAGAGTACATGTACCAGAACAATTTAAAGCTGGTACCTATGTATGTAGTGTTATCATCTTGGTTTACCAGTTTGTTAGCTCAGTGTTCAATTTTCCCTTCCTCAAAATGCTCACGTTGTGTTTTTATTACAGCCAATCTAAATGCCCAGTCAAAAGAGACATTTTTTCAGATAGATTGTTAAATAACCAACCCCTAAATCTATTACTGATGTAACAGAAAGTATCTTACTGAAAAATTCAATGCAAAAATGCAAATTTATACATTACATATCACTTTGATGATATGGAATATGTCACTGTTAAATATTTATTGCATTTCAAATCATGTTAACATTTCCCCTTGGATACACTATTCCAGAAAACACTATACAGGCCTCATGAAATTCTACTGATACTACTGAGATGGGGTGAAACAGTGAATTTCTTATTTTATATTAGACTATATAAAGTGAAATGAAGAAAAAATATTACTTACATCCAAAAAAAATGTGTAGTGTGGAAATAGTATACTCCCTTTGAAAAGGGGGTACTGGAGGCTGATTGATCAGTACTGTTTAATCTTGTGGTTGTTATAATTCTGCTGATCTTTAGGGTGGCCAATATTTCCTGGTAGTATTTTCATTATAAACACTCCATTCACAGAGATTTATCAGTAGCCTATAAAAAATTTGCCATAAAATGAAACTCAGCACATGAGGTCTGAGAGCAAAGTCAGAGAGCAAATTTGGTCTGACAGGATGGAGGAAATATGATTTTCACCACATTTTTATGTAAGTAAAATACAGACTTGATTGGAAAAAAAATTTAAAAATTAGAAAAAAAATTGGCAGGCAGTATAGTTTACATTGCTTAACATAGGGAAAAATGGGGATGAAGGATTTATGCCAGCCCAAATGGATATTTATTTTACAAAAACTATACTTAAAAGACAATTTTATTATGTGAGTATAATATGAGAACTAAACACATATAAAACATAAAGTCTAAGACATTCAGATGGTAGAGCTGAGCCCTTCCTTTGGTGCTCCCAGCTAGTTTCTTTGCACACCTGAAGAGCCAGGGAAATAGGAATATCAAAGGTAGCAAAACTAACCCTTATCAAAAACAAACACACAAAAAAGCAAATGAAAATGTAATCCACATTTTATGCATGTTTGGTTTTCACTGTGGAGTCAGATATGCTCCTCTTCGGGGCTGTTCCAAAAGGGAGGAATGCCTGGCTCTTGGAAATGGTTCTGAGGTGTAACTGGACCATCATTTTAACATCAGCTGTGCCTGAGATTCCCTCAGCAATTGTTGCATTGCAGACTCAGTCCTGTCGGAGCCATGCTAGAGCTTCTTACTGCACAAAGCAGCAAAAGTCATCATCGGTTTTTAACCATATTCTTCTACCCCTGTTACCGAACTCAGAGTCATCCTGCTACTGCACTTTCCCAGAGGTACCTGAGGACAAAGCACTGTTCAAACTGTAGACAATGTCCTCCAAGAACAGGAAAAAGTCTTGGGCTCTGGTAAAATGCCTTTCCTTCAAGGAACTTTATATTTATGTTGTAACACAGGGAATTAGTCTTGCTTATGTGTATTTTGCTGGGAAGGGAAGGAGGAGGATGGCTTGTGGGAGGTAAAAACACAGTTCCCAGTTTAATCAAATGAGTTATTTAAACTGACTGAAGATCTTCCATCTTTTTTTCTTTCTGCCACCAATGAAAAAATTTAGAAAAGATCTCACATTAGTGTATGCAGGGATGAAATACAGCTTTAAGCACTTCTGCCTTTCAAAGGCAATTTTTTTACCCATATATTGAAAGCATTTATTAAAACATTTGTTATTCAGATTTAAGCTCTCTATGAAATAACTTTCTACAAAATTGTCCTTCGAAATATTCATTAGAAGAGCTTAATGCAATTTCAAGCTGCAACTAGCTAGTAGTAGTAGATGCCATGTAAATGTGAAATATTGTATTAGCTGATAATTAGCTCTCTGGCAGTGTTAAAAAGTTTCCTGAAGGCAGGAAGACATACCTGTCCACCAGTTCTCAAGAAGAAAGGATATATTTTTGCCTTTAAAGTGCAACTTGATATTACAGATTATCTTTAACAAGACTTCAGACTGCAGGCACAGTACACAAAAAATACAGAAATGGATTTTATGACATGTATTTGAAGTATATTTTGAGGTATCTGGTAGCGGCCATTGCAAGTGGTTGAACAGTTTATGAAATGGATGGAATAAAAGAAAGGTTTCTGCCTGCACTGAGTGTAATAGCACTCTGAGTTCTTTTGTTCCTTGCAGAGATTGCATATATAAAATATGTGGCAATAAGGCAGTTCACAGAGGCTAAATAAATTATTTTCCTCTATAATTTATTCTCTAAAATAAAGAAGTTTATTGATTTTTAGATTATATAAGTTTAATTGGAATAAAGTAGATGTCTAAAACATCAATGAAACACTCAGGAAATTTAATCCATTTTTCATGACTCTATAAATAATTTCTTCTAGCTGTAAAAGCCTTCAATTACCCACCAGGAAATCAAAAACAATGGCTCTAATTCACTGAGGGATGCAAGTGATGTTCTTTTGATTTTTTTTTTCCCTGAAAGGGAATTCACTGTGATTCAGTGTGAACAAACGGTGCCATTTTTATCAGACTTGTGTAACAGCAGAGGAAATGAGTGGAGGTAAATCTGGTAGAGGTGTGTCAAAGAGCTTGATCTGCTTGTGTCTGGAGATGGGAGGAGTCGCTCTTTCTTCACTCTTTCAGACAACAGAAGAAACAGCTTAAGCCGAAGCACTTCCTTCCTCTCCCACTCCCCCCCACAATAAACAAATAAATATAATATGAAGCCCAATGGTAACAGCAAGACGCACTGAAATTGCCACCCACGTGCCTTCCCTGGAAATTTGTTATTAAACCTGTAAATATTCTCTCCTGTGTTTTGCTTTTTCTGTTCCTCAGCTGAGGATGTTTCTTTGTTAGTATTCCTTTTGCGGCCTCTCAAATCACAGAAGCTGTTGGAGCAGCGCAGCGGCAGTTCCTTCAAAAGATTTCCTTAATTCCAGCTGCTGGGAAGAGCGTCCTGACAAACCCAATTGACTGATCTGCTGAAGCAGGAAGGGGTAGAGAACCATCACCTCTAAAATGACATTCATCCTGTCCTATCTCACTGCCTGTTAGTTGAGTGTTACTAAAGCAAGCTAGGAAATGACAAAAAAAAAGCGCCCATAGCACGAGACAATAAGCAGCAATCGTATTCAGAGCCTGACATGTACAAAGTAATTACACTTCATACAGACATTTAGAGAAAAGAGTGTTACATTAAAGCAAGGCACTTCACTGAGGGCGATTTTGCCACTGGCTTTGACTGGAAAGAACTGTAACACAGATTTTAAATTCATTATGAATGTCTGCAGTTGTAGCACACAGGTAAGAGAAGCTGAGGTGAACAAAGATGAATGAATCTCCCAGAAGGGTTGAATGCTACAGATATTGGTGTTGGGTAGCAGTTTACCTAACTGCAAGATGGATGGCACGGAGCCATCAGCAGTAGAAGGGAAAGAAAAGTAACATAGAGGACCCACTTCACAATTCCTGAATGAAATCTGTGGAATTTCTTACATAGGGCTAGACCATCCATGGCTCCAGTCATTTTCAGCTATTGGCAGGCACACAGTGGCACGTGAAATTCAGCAATTGCAGCTCACACAAAAAGAGATTCAAACCAGCTTCTGCCACCACGGCTTGCTGTCTTTTGTGCTGTTATTTTTCCTTTCAGTGCCTATTATAGCAGAGCAGCATATAATGTGGAAGCATACAATATGAGACAGTATTCCTGAGTTATGGTACTACTTCTCCATGAACACTGCAAAAATTATTACCTTGCATGTAAATTTTTAGGTTTACTAGTACAGCTCTAAAAGGTGGGAAGTAAATAATAGAATACAAGTAGCTTTCTGGCCGGACAAAAAATGGGAATTTAGAGAGCTGGAAATCAGCTGTGATTTAAAAGGAAGTTAAAGTATGAATTTAGCAGAAATGACAACTCTGCAGGTACTATATCTGGTGAAACATTATACTTTTACACTAAAGCAAAATGGCAGCTTGCAAAACTGTAGTATGAGCTACTGGCTTCAGGCTGCAGGACTTAAGGCAAACTGAAATTAAAATATATATATCGTCTATTTTAAAAGGACAATGAGGACAATTTTAAGGGCGAAAAATAACAAAACAAACAAATCAACCCCCCTCCCCCCAAAAAAAACCTAACAAAGCAACTTCATAATGCAAATTACTTTTACCAGCTATTTCTAATTTATCTCTTTATAGCTTACTCCTCCCTAGGGCAATAATAATTAAACATTAGTAATTGTGAGGACTTTCACTCATCACTTATTAAACAGAAAAAAGCAGTAATGTGTATTCCTTAGCTGAGTCCTCAGGTTGAAGTGTGAGATAATTCTTATAAAACAGGTATGCTATTAACAAAATATAGATGGGTATTTAAGGTATTTATGCCACAAGCAGAAAAAGAACTAAAATCTTTTATGTTATAGTGCACACCAGTGATGACTGCGCTATCCTGATTACTCAGGACACTGATTCTGCATCACAAAATCACCATATTTACATCCCATTGCTAGAATTTGCAGTTAAAATAATTTTCTTTATATAGTCTTGCAGCTGCAGACATGAGCACTATTAAGGCACAGAAGAGGCAGCACTCCATGATTCTTGGAGGGCTTTGTCTCCCACAAGATCTTTGCATTCTTTTAAGATTTTATATTTTCCTTCATAAGTGGGAGAATGGGATCCAGTTAGTTACTTCCACTTATGTCTCTTTGCAATGAATATTTAATGAAATACAGCAATGGCTACAGAAGCCACTAAAGTAGCTCAGAAATTGATGTACTACCTCAAAATGTCTGCCGGTCAGTACAACAATACCTGGCTTCATAAACTCACTCTGAAAGGCAAAACAAAATGAAAAAGCATTTTTTACCTTTTGAGAACAATCATATACTAAAAAAGGAACCTTTCTAGGATGTGAAATCTGTCTGTCCATTTACTTTAGAGGATAATCAGGAACTGAATTTGAAATGCAACTGGGGAGCTATCTAAATTTTAGAAGATATTCAGACCTGCTGCTGAAGGCTGTGAACCATATGCTTTGTGCCTATAAATGTGTTGCTCAGACAATACCTGGGGATTTCAGCAGAGGCAATGGGCAAGGGGAAATCCAATTTTTATGTCTTTGGTGGAATGACTAAATAGCAATGACTCAGGCAACTGGACTGTCATGATCCATTACAGACCCATCCTTTCCCTACTAAATTGTTACTTTAAGAGCAAAAATAAGGAAGCACTAGCAGCAAGGAACACATTGAAAAAATGCAGTGTTGCTGTTTCTACCAACTAGCTATTATTTGTCTTCATTTTAAAAATTAACTGCCTTGAAACAGCAGCAGAGATGTATTACAACATCTTGAATTTCCTTCCCCCCAAAAAGTGAAGGAAAGGAAAGGAAAGGAAAGGAAAGGAAAGGAAAGGAAAGGAAAGGAAAGGAAAGGAAAGGAAAGGAAAGGAAAGGAGAAAAAAGAAAAGGAAAGAAAAGGAAAGGAAAGAAAAGAAAAAGAAAAGAAAAGAAAAGAGAAAAGAAAAAAGAAAAGAAAAGAAAAAAGAAAAGAAAAGAAAAGAAAAGAAAAGAAAAGAAAAGAAAAGAAAAGAAAAGAGAAAAGAAAAAAGAAAAGAAAAAAGAAAAGAAAAGAAAAGAAAAGAAAAGAAAAGAAAAGAAAAGAAAAGAAAAGAAAAGAAAAGAAAAGAAAAGAAAAGAAAAGAAAAGAAAAGAAAAGAAAAAAGAACAGAAAAGAAAAGAAAGAAGAAGAGGAAAACCTTTACAGGATATGCTGTTTTATGTGACAACACCTTTGCAAGAAGTGGAGTGGAGGAAAAGGAAGCATTATCGTAGTATTTTGACTTTGACCTGAGTAAAGGAGGCAAATAACATTCTTTGCTAAGTTTAAGAACAGTGGCACCATCTAACAGAAAGCTTTTCCTCCTTTCTTCAAAGTAGAATGTGGTTTTTGATTTACTGAGCATCACCTTTTGATCAAAGACTTTACCTCTACTGTAGTCACTTCTATGATTTCACACAAAATCTTTTCCAGCTCTTTTAATGCCCTATTTTTGCCTAACAAGTACCTAATATGCACATATCTTTAACTTACTGGCTAGAAGCTATGAAAGCAGTGAGAATAAATTCAAATTACGATCAATACCAAATCTCTAAGACGATCTGTCCCTTGCTCAATCCACCTGTGATGTTGTAGTAGGAATAGGGCAGGGAGGATTTCAGCTTTCTAATCTTTCCGCCTGGAATGTCACGCAGAGGGCAAAACACTCTTTTCATTATTCTGTAGTAACAGCAATCACTGTGCTACCTGCTTTACTCCTTGATGCTCAAAGGTAAAAGCCCATGGATGGAGTACAGTCCTTGTTAGTGAGAAAAGAGAGCACCCCTTCAAAAAGCGGCTCTTTTATTTTCCTGCCATTAGCATCATCTTGTAATGGCTCTGACTCCTGCCTAACTAGAAAGGACTAGAAAGCAGAGTTATTACAGTAGGACTTGTCTGTAAATTAAAGGATAGTAAATGTGCATTTCAAAGGATAGGTAGACCGGGTGACGATTTTTTCAAATCCTGATGACTGATATAAAGTCTTTATTTGAAGTTTGTTTCCCGTGTCTCTCTAAAGTCTACTATTTATTTCTGTTACTATATACAACACTTAATATTATTTACGAAGTTAGGAAGACTCATTTTTTTTAGAAAAAGCAAAACAAATAATAACAATAAAGCAATCCAACCAATCCCCCAAAAATATTAATTGCAGATGATTATTTGCAGTCTTTTTACAAATAATTTGAATTTAATAAATGATGAGAAAGATATATAGTTGACTTTTAAAAGAACTTGAGAAATATAATTTTTAATATTAAATTATTATTTTTAATTCCCCCTCCCCCCAAAATATTACAAATAATTTAAATATTGTCAAGCAATAGATGATGGAAAACTGTTTTTGATGAGAAGATCAGATATAACTTTTCTAAGGATTCATACAATGCCTATTACCATATTTCCATAACTTGTTTTTTAAGTTCATCAGCAATATCATGCATAAATGTTTTTCCATTAAGCATTAGAGAGTGGTCTGAAGAAAATGTATAATTTAATATAAAGAATCTTGAAAATATTGCAGTGGATTTTAAATATTTTTAAAGTTTACTATTTCAGCATTTTTTAACCATAAAAGGATTTATTTGATATACCTAGACTGTCTCAGGTAAAAACCCCTCTTTCTCTACTATGTGTTTCTCAAGAGCCCATACATTTACAAGGGGACTTGATAAAAAAGGATGCTTTATAGAGCATATACTAAATATTATTGAGGGAAATGAAGAGGAAATATATGGAAGTATAGTAAGCTGTGACACACTGTTAACCATTTTATCATCTGTAATGTGTCTTGCTGGACTCCTTTGGCTGTTTACCTGTCTTAGAAACTCTAAATAAATCCATTTTTTTAAACTGGTGCTTTATCAGCTGGAATACCATTGCTGCTTAAAAGATTTCAATATCTCAGCTCCATTTATCACAGCTGCTGTCATGTCACAGCACTTAGCAGAACGTCCCACTGTCATATGAGAAGTTAGCACACCTGCTAAAAACTGTGAATATTAATTGACTGTATCACAATGCAAATTTTTTTCATGCACCAGAAAAGTGTATAATTTGGATATAAAGCATCTGGATGAGAACGACCTGGTCTGACCTAAAAACTGATTTTTTTTTCCCCGAAAGATTTAATTTCCTGATAAAACAATAGTATATTATATTTCACATTCAGCTGTACTTTTTGGCAGACTGAGTTTTGCTGAGAAATAGTTAGTCAAAATCCCTTTCTTTAAACATTCTTGATGCACTGATGTCGTGGGTTTGACCCTGGCTAAATGCCAGGCACCTACAACGTTTGCTTTCTATGCTCTCTCCTGCTGCAGCTATGCAGAGGAGAGGAAAAACTAACACAAAACACTGGACTTATGAGTTGAGATAAGATCACTGATAAGGGCCGCATGAGATTCAGGGCAAGAGCAGGCGGGAAACTTAAAGTTGCAAAAAAAGTGATTTATTAATCTAACAGAGTCAGAGGATAAATTGGAGATAAAAATAAGCTCTTAAGACACCATTTCTTCACTCACCCCTCTTTTCCCTCTTAAGGCCCCACTTCTCAGCTCACCCCCTCCCTCCTTTCTAACTAACTAACAACTCCCAGGCAGGGGCAGGGTGTGGGGTTTTTCTTAGGTCAGTCCATCGCAATTCTTCTACTGCAGACACTGTTTCTCTATTTGCCCTCTCTCTCTATTCAACCAACAGATCTGGGCTAGGGCAAGGCATGTGGGTTTTCTTAATCAGTCCAAGGCCACAATTCGTCTGCTACAATCACTGCTTCTCTACTCACCCCTCTCCCTATTAAGGCCATTTCTCAGCTCACCCCCTCCCTCCTTCCTTCTAACCAACAGCTCCGGGGTGGGGGCAGGGTGTGGGGGTTTCCTTTGGTCAGGGTCAGTCCATCAGGGGGAAGAATCCTCTACTTAGCCATGGGGGTCCCTCCCACGAGAGACAGTCCTGTGCGAACTTCTTTGGCGTGGGTCCAATCTCACGAGCAGCCCCGCCCGATTGCTGCTGTCCGAGATTCTCTCCAGGCTGCAGAATTCCAAGCCGAGGCCAGGCTGTTTCCATCCCGGGAGCAAGGCCTTTCTCTCTCCTGCAAGGCCTTTGCAACTCTCAGTCTCTGGGACTCCCACTGGATCACAGCTTCCTGCAGGCATCATCTGCTCCTCTGGCGTGGGCACCTCCCCACAGGCTGTGGGGGGTTCTCTGCATCCCCTGGACCCCATGGGCTGCAGGGGGACCACCTGCTCCCCCCATGGTCTTCACCACGGCTGGCAGAGGGTTTTCAGCTCTGGCGCCTAGAGCACCTCCTCCCCCGCCTTTCCACTGACCTTGGTGCCTCCATGTTGTTCTCCCTCACATATTTTTACCTCCTCCTCTTCTTCTGGCTAAAAAGAAGTGCGTGCTCACATTGTTTTGATTTCTTCTTAAATATGTTTTCACAGAGGCGTAACTAACATCTCTAATTGGCCCAGGTTTTACCAGCAGCATGTCCATCATTTTACAGCCATCAGAGACTGGCTCTGCTGGACATGGTGGAAAATTTCCAGAATCTTTACCCAGGACATGCAGGAGCCATCTTTGTACCCCACCCTGTTCACTGGCAAAAACTGGGCCAGGCAAAACTACCACAACTGAATTATTTTTTTCTCCCCCCACCAAAAAAACCACCAAAGCACAGCACAGCTTTTTGCGCACCCAGGCACCACTCCAAGCTCCATCACCATTCAGATATCAGCTGCAGCCGTGCAATTTCACTTCCTTCTGGGGGATTGGTCCCGAATGCCACTGAAATGACTTTGGGTTTTGAAAGCAAAGGCTGATTTAATCCCTAATGCCTTGGTCCATCCATGCCGGGATGCTCCATCGGAGCCTCACCATGCTGCAGCCACACCTGGTGACACTGTGTGTGCTGGGGGCTGCTCTGTGCAGCGTGGCAGTCGATCACAGGGCATGAAAAGCCTCCTCAGCCCCATTCACTAATTGGGGTTCTGGCAGCAGCTTCACAGAGCTGCAGCCAGTTTTCCTTCCACTGTCCACTGCCCGCATAATTGGTGTGACATTTCGTTTCTCCCTTCTCTGGGAGAAGACGCTTGGGCAGAAAGTTCTCTCTTCCAGCCCGTGCCTCCGGCCCTGAGGAAAAGGGTAGTTATGTTTTGTGGTTCAGGGGCTGACACCTTTTCCAAGCTGGTCAAGAGCAACCTTCCCCTTCTCTATCACCCTGCTGACAGTGAGACACGATGGAAAAAGAGACTGAACGCGTTTCCTGCAAATTCATGCTGTTAGGTAGTTATACACAGAAAAAAACCTGCCAGTTGGATAATTAGGGATGATGCCTGTGGTGCCTTTCCTTCCTGCCCATTCTGATGCCTAAGCAGAATTTCTTGCCTGTAGGTTTAACTATTTCAGATAAACCAGTGGATTAATACTGACCTTCTAGGTTAGAAACTGTAGCTCTATATGCTGTTTGTCTCTTTGTCACTCTTGCTCTTGTTAGTCCTTGGGGAGTGGGACAGCTTATATCACTGCATTTAACTTTCATATATTGGTTTTTATCTAGAAATTCTGCGAATTTTCATCTCTTTCACTTTAGAAGAATCTCTGCCTTCAAATACAAGTGTGAGAGACTACAGAAATTCTGGAAACAGAGTTAAAATATTGACTACACAAAGATATTTTAACCTTATACATTAGGTTTCAGTCACAAGAAGATTTGTTGGATGTGAAACTACCATAGTACTCCCTTTTTGAGCATTCACTGGCTGCAACAGAAGAAAGAGACTGTAACTTCAACAGGACAACAGATTCAACCCAAGTAAGAAACTTAGGAGTATTGTTCCAACTGAGCATTTTTACAGTCAAGACATTTTAAGAGTGATGTGATGCAATTAAATGAATAGTAGCAGTTAAACAGTATCAGCTTTTGGGAACTGCCGCAGTATTGTCTTTCAATAGATCATATGCAACTTCCTTCAAATAAAGAAAGAAGAAACTAGGGGAAAGGCTATACCCTGTAAGCTACTCTAAAATGTACAAAGACAAGCTACATTCACCAGAGGGCAACCCAACACTTTCCACCATGGTGTATGTTCTGTTTTATAAATATTTTTATATATATAAGCCAGCTATAGTCAGATTCTCCAAAGCACATGAACTGAATAGCAACAAACATGATAGCTAAGCTACTTCCAAGTGAAACGAATTGAGAGTATCTCAGAATAAAAAGAGAGACCAATAGGAAATGCATCTAAGGTTTAAAACAGCATAGCAGCCTTTAAAGCCTTTATTTTCTTTATTGTTGCAGATATCTGTAGAAACAGATGGTTTCAAAAAGATGTGTTTCCATTTAGGCTTCTGCTGTACTGTATTTATGAGAATGCACAGTCACAAGACATATGCCACCTGGCTTTGAGCTGTGATTCATTCAGCTGCAGAACTGTATTAGGGAAAAGTCTTTTGCAACGCTGAAGAAGTTGCTGGAATTTTGTAGGAATAACACTCCTGCAGTTTGAAGAACTCTTCCCTGTTTCAGTAAGAATAACTATATCTGATATTCTGTTCAGGAGAAAAAGTAAGGAAGGAGAAGAAGTGGTTCTTGTAGATCGAGGAAGTAGCTTGTAATTTGTTTCTCATTGACAAAGACCAAGGAAAAATAATCTCACAATCCACATAAGCAGTGAGAAGAAATGAGCTCCTGAAATCTTGTCCTGAAGTCTCATCTCTAACCACAGATCTAATGCACGATCCATAAAAGTTACTTCTTCCCTTCAGAAAAAATACATGTGGCTCAGCACATGCTCAGTTACTTATTTTTATACTTTATATCTTATGTTTATCTTGTTTATATGCAGAAAAGCCGTAAGCGCATTTTAAAGCCATGCCGTGTTTTCTCTTTTCAGCCATAGTTTCTGAATGATGCTTAGTGGAACCTATTAGTTCTGTTTGAGCCCTGGAAAAGAGTGGAAGGTGACAGGGAATTAATCAAAGACTTCTCTTTGCATCAATCCACTCAGGGGCTGATACACAATTTCTAATGGCTGAAGCACAGACAGCTACCTAAAGCAGCTGCAGGATTAGTTCTGGATGGATAAAACCACACTACTGATGGAAAGAAGCAAAGAGAGAGGGAAGAGACCTGTTATATGAGCCTCAAAACAAGCTGCCAACAAGATTCTCTCCCCTCTCCTGCCCAACATTCCTCACTGGGAATCCTGTGATCACAGCCAATCGGTGGTTTTGAAAATATGTAATGTAGGAAAAGATGGTTTTAAATTTCTGTATTCTAATGGAAGTTTAAATTTGATGACACATTTAGACAAGCACAGGATTTTACCTCTGTCTATTCCACATGGTGCTGTGGCCGACAGAGTCAAGGAAAGCAAACTCTTGGGGAAAACAAAACAAGCTGGAAAGGGTAAATGCAATAAAAATATCCTTTACTTATCAAAGAGTGAAGAGTCATCTTTCCATGTGAAACAGGTAGAAATAAAATTTTTTCTTTTATATCTAGCTTATTTATTCTGGTTGATTTCCTCAGTCTTGCAAAAGATTTCTGCCTAATATGACTATGAAACTTGAATCACAGCTCAAAAGGCAAAAGATGCATAGACATTTCTGGTCATTGTCAAATGTACTTGACCACATTCAGAAGTGAGAATGTTTTCACTTTGGAAACACTTGAAAATGCACTTCTTTAAAAGCTTAGCTCGCAGGAAAAGTGCAAACACTGTTTTGAAATTCAGCAAAGATATTTATAGCCATTCTAAAACAAACAAACAAACAAACAAGGCCAAACCCCAACTTGTTTCTATTTTAATATCAGATAAATGTACAGACAACCTACATGGAGTTTAATAGATAAGTTATTGACAAGGTGACCTGCTTTGACTGAGGCAGATCTTGGAATCCTCTGGACTTTGGACTCTTTCTAAATACAACATTACAAGTCATATGCATTCAAGGAATTAAATAACATCTTCCCAAGAGAGGTATACATATTAAACAGTTGTGTTCTCATATAGAAATTCTTTAATTTTTTTCCTCAGTATTCTCCCTGTGAGCTGGGAAAAACTAACAGATACATTAGTAAAGAACACAGAATAAATCTGCTATTGAAGTGCATCTCTCTTTAAATGCAGGAAGATTTTTAAAAATAAACTGAACTATATCTTCAAACTTTTTTCAAAATGTTCATTTATTTGCTCAGACTTCCAGCACATATAACAACTCTTGCAGATATATCTCAGACTGATGTATTTTGTGGCAATCTTCACTTCATTAATTGAGGAGAGCAGCCACCTATATGTGACACAATCCACTGAATGCAAAGCAACATCTTTTATTCACTGAGATACTACATGCTCAGATTACTAGTGTAGGTGCAGCAGTTTGTGTTTATAACAACAGCATCAGCTGGACTCAATACTGCCTTTCGATCAGGAATAGGCTAGGGAGAATGCCACATTTGAGATAGTTCTGGGAATTTCACTGGGGACAACATGCAGTCTGAAAAAAATTATACATTTGTATGCTAAATCTATGCTTTGCTGTACATTGGTGCAGCTCACAGCTGCCCAGGGATCCAGTTTAATGAAGATGCCCCTGATGTAGAAAAGTAACAAAACAGGGAATCTTTTACTCTTTCCCTGTGAGCTCTGCATGTTCAGGGAAGAGACAGGACACTGACAGTGCTACAACTCAAGCTGCCATTTTCCTAACAGGTTAAATAGTGAACATGCTCAAAGATTTATGACCATACAGAAAGAATATCTGCCATTACTCATCTGGTAATTCCCAAGATGCTGGTTACTGTCTTGACAAAAAGATAAAGGGCTTGTGTGTCCTGTATTTCTGTGTTCCCCCATTCCAAATTACTACTCTTGGTGGCATTAAATTTACCAAACCTAACTCACACAAACTGAAATTGCATGGGAGTATGGTTTCTTCCTGTAGGATTGTTTTTAAAGACAGCAGATTCTGTGCTCCAGTTTCTGCTTACCTCTAGGATACTTTCAGATCCTCGTGTTGTGCATTGTACTGAACAGCAAATTTTAATTCCCTGGCTCTGAAGCCACACCATGTTTAGTTAGATACATACAAAAAAAAAAAAAAAGCTCTAGAAAATGTTCTTTCTTTTGTCGCATGACACAGTATTTCAATTTAAAATGTGTTTATGTCTCTAGGACACATTCTCTCACTGAGGCATACACAGATTCATCCATCATGTATAATCCCAGAAAGATGTTAAAAAGTCTGAAAGAGTATTTAATAAGGAGGACATTTAAACCTACCATTTCCCCAGTATTAATAATGAGTGATAATTTGGCCATATGATGATGACAGATATTGCATAAAAGTACAGACTGAAAGCACAAGAATATGTATTTTTTATTCTACCATTAAACAAGCAAGAAGAACAATTAGAATGAGTTGTGTAATAGAAAGCAATGAATGGTAGCATAGATGTTTTCCCCTTACATATTTGCCTTAGAATAACTCTGAACCAGGAGCACTGTATGGCTACATGTACAAATAAAATGCTACAACAGTGACACTGGCTGCTAACAGTGTGGGAATAAAACAAAGCCCCCATTTAGCAACTCATGACAACTTCACAACTAAAAGAAGGAATATCACGCTAAGAAATTAAAATTATCACTTTTATGCTCTATTTTTCTGAATTTAAACCAAAACACACATTTGGATTTAGACTTACAAACTGTAGAAGAAAGAAATTTTTAAACTTCTGAAGGTTTCGCTGGCAAATTAGTATCTCCATCCTGCTGCTATGCTAAAATTATGGAAAAAGGAACCCCCCTCTGTACGTTTAATATTGCTAAGAAAAATAGCAGTTCTCCCACTGTCAGGACTACATGCAGAACTATGATAAGCCTGCTCTAAGAAATGCTTACTTTCATGTAAAAATGCACAGTAAATAATTTCTTCAGGAAAAAGGAATTTGTGCTGCACTTTAGACCATCACAGTGTCAAAGAGAAGAAAAGTATAAAGACGTGCATTGGAAAGTTCTTCCAAAAACTAAAAACAAGTACAGACATAAAACATAGACCATCTCAACAGATACTCTTTGTTTCAACTAGCTGAATGGTCTGGATGGAAATTTTCTAGACCAGTAACACTAAAAACTCTGCTCCTCTGTCACAACGTTTTAGTGAGAACCACCTAACTCCTCTTAGCATATACAGTATCCTTGTGCTAAAGCATTCCTTTGAAGTTTCCTCTTTTCGTTGGGAAGGGGCATACAGAAAAATGATCTTTATGCAGTCATCAGCAGTTTTTTTCAGCATCCTAGATAGACCAATCCAATCAAGTTCATGAATTAGTCTGATTAATAATGATTAATATGGAATCAAAGGAGAAGCCGCAGAAGTTGCTGCATTGTAGTATTTCTACTGCTATGTAATGGATGTAATTTGTGGTTTGTAAATAGCTGTGTTTGTGTACAGTTACACACAAAAAACCCCTGATCTTTTCCCCCTGGATTAGCCAATTCTGTTTTTCTTTAAAACCTAGTGCCGAGTGGCACTAAGATAAGTCTGGAAGAGTACTTATGTCACTTACCTTTTTCTTTAACTGTCATGCACCTAAGTAGTTTTGTTACTGTTGTCCTTTCTGACCACAAAATGGCATTTGGTCTACAAGCCAATTAGTTTTACCAAGTTAGCCTTTAGAAACTGTTTCATACATTGTTTTGATGGCTTAGATATTTGACATTATTTAGCCTTTACACCGCTGACTTACTCATGAGCAGTTTGGAGCAAAGGAAACAGCTAACACTTCTTTAATAAAGTCATCTTTAATGAAAAGCTCTAGTAGTGCACTGAGACCAGCTGGGGCAGGGAGGAGGAAAATAAAATTTCTGAGAAAAATATAACTCTCTTAAATGTGAGAACGAATAGTCTACCCCATTGGTAGCAAAATTAATATGATAAACTATAGACTAAGAAGTTATACTGATCCTTCTTTTTCAAATATTCCTCTCATTGCACTTCTGCAGCCTCTGGTAGAGGTTGTTCCTTCTCATTCCCCCCAAAAATCACAGAATTTCTGCCCAAATTAAGCATATTTCAGGTCTGACCTAATATTAGCCTTTTTCCATGTACAGAAACTCTGAAGTGTCCTGAGGGGAAGAAATATTTTCTTGCAGTGACATATATGCTTTTCGCAATTCAATGGCAATAAGGACAATAAATACAGCTCCTAGAGTGTTTTAATTTTAGTTCATAGTTACATACTGTGCATGGGACAGTGAAACTAGAATGCCTCTGGAAGGTGTTCAGCTAATTGCAGCTAAAATGTTCCTTTTTCTGGAAATTACTCATATCTGCTGCTCTCATGGTGAGTGGAGAATGTCCCTCTGTTTTAGGTAAAATCTATGTGCCTCTGTTTCAAGCACTTCTTTCAGCCAATTCAACAATATAATAAGATTGTGTCATAAAAACCACTGTTCTCATCATATGCACTCTCTATATTTTTGCCTGAAACCACAGAGATGTTGATGACAGGCTATGATCTTATGACATTTAGGAATATATAGTATCATCTCACTGTAAGCTTATATTTAGAAAGACAGAAATGCAGATAAAGTAAAATAATTAACTGCTTCTTGCATGGCTATTCAATGTGAACAACTAAAAAAGTATACTTAATATGAAGAAAAGGCTAAATGCTAAGGTAAAATTTGCACATAAATGAGCACAACTATTCCCACATTCATTCATCCTTTCATCTGAGTCTTTCACTGCAGTACTTTTCTATTTCCTCTTTAAAAGGATTGAGTGTGCTATGACATTTCTAAGGTTTGTCTTTTTTACTTTTCTGCCATTGTCTTTGCCTGTATTTTCCTGTACAGTGATGGCCTTTGCTAACACAGTGAACAGAATTAGAATACTATAATGTATTATATTTATACTATCAGGAAATTACAGAACAGATCAGTGGACCACCTGTCTCAACTGATAGTGAGGACATATGGTGGAGGTCAGTATGACTTTTTCTCCTTTTTGCTAGGAAATTTCAAGTGGAAACTAAAATAATGAAAGTATTTAAACCAAACCTGATTAATGATCCAGATGTTCTCTAAAATCTGTGCCTGGGATCTAATCCGTTAAGAATGATTACAGATAAGGTAATTGTTCACAGACACAGTTAGTTGCTCTTGTCTGATAATAGTGCTTAATCTCCTTGGCATGTTAAATGCAATCCTGAAAATAACAAAGCGGTTATCAGCAGAAAATATACTAACAAAAGATTAAGTATATCCATCTGTACAGAGGGCCAAAATTGATTTTGATTGTTGTTGCTAGAAGAAATGCAAGATAAAAAATGTGAACTAAATCAAAGCAAAAATAGAAGAGGCCACTCATAAGTGAACTCTCTTATTTCAACAAACAAGAAAATGATGCGATATAACATTAGTCTAGTCAAATACAGATGCAGAATTGAGTTAGTTCATGCATGCACTGTGATAAAATAAGGTTATGATCAGATACATTTTACACAAAAGTTTTCCAAGTTAAAAATCAGTTTTGAGTAAACTTTCTTAAGATTTATGAAATGAATTTTATTTGTAAAATTAATAAATGTAAATTTGAGTCAACCAATTGAATGAGATTCATAAAACACACTTTTTGCCTAGAGTTTTTTTTCTCTAAAATAAAAAATTTTAGAAAAGTAATGTAATTTCCAACTGTTAATGGTGTGTTAAATTATTGGACTTTAGTGATTGTACTTCCCAAAATACTTGAAAATGTGATATTATCTGTGGCCACTCTCTCATAACATAAAGGCAATAAAGTAAGGTATCCCAAACAATTTGGAAGATTTGTATTTAAAATTCTAATTTATTGGAATAAATCCCATAATATTTTAAAATATGCAAAATATACTATCAAAACTGAGCAATTTAATAGTGTATTAAAAAAGCCAATATCTTTTTTGGGCATCATCTATGTTATATACACACATCAAAAACTACTTAATATTTAGATAATGGATATAAAATGAACATCTCTGATGTTCTTCCTTTTCCTATAACCTACACATATGATCTGGAATATGTTTTCTGTTTTTGTCATTTCTGGTTTGTAGAGTTGTTAAATTAAATTTTCCATATTTCAGTACACAGATACCACGTTTCTAGAAGCATTGCACATACAGATAGATTTGACAGATAAAATGCCTCACCATTGTTCTTGCCAGAAGGCAGAGCATACGTTTCTGTTCCTTCCATCCTGGAAAAGGCTATACTATTGTCACTACAGTGTTTTTATTCACATTTCAGGGCGGAGAAAAAGATGCTTCATTTTTTTTTTGAAACACTATAAAATAGAACCTCATCTTCTTCCCTCTTTATTTTCCATAGGATTGCAAGAGTCTGTGATATTAAACACACTTCTTCCTCTAGGTCAAATAAATGAAAGACTATACTGTATACTGCCCTGCTATAGTTTGATCAAAATGCAAAATTGCTCATTGTTAGGAGCTATAAGATAAGATGTAGGTACAATGTACTGTTTTAAAGCAATTAGTAATGAGAAGAAGGAAGCGTTTAATGCATTTCTTCTGTCTCGTGAAATGCTCAAGCTCAAGACCAATCTGAAACTCTCCAGCCATGAAAATACAGCAGTTATTTAAACCAAGCTTAAATCCTGGCACACAGCTTCTTTAGTGGGAGGGAAATACTATTATAGTGATTATTCACTTTTTGAAAAGTGATCTTTCCTGATAAGAATCTCAGATAACATCCTTCCTCTCCCACCCTCCCACCCTAAGGGATCTGTTATTTTCTATCTCTTTCTGGCTTCTTGAAAGGGAACAGGTTTTCAAGAAAAGTGATGAAACTGAAATTGCACATTAGTGAAAGAAGTGTTAGTAGTAAAAATGAAACAGCAAAGCAATTAATATTAAACATGTCCTGAGGAATAATGATAAGAAATTAAATAATAATTATTTGCTTGATTTCAGAATCAGACATTAGTAATGTTTAATGAATAATACCCTTTATCTCAATCATATACATAAAAATACAATGGTGTTTATGGATAACATTTTTTCAAATTATCCTGTTTCTCAGTGAGGAAAAAAAGTAATTTCAGAGATAAACAAGCTATTTCAAAGAATTTCCATGGGACCATATATGCCACTTTCTTCCATAATACAAGAAACTGTTTTGTCTGTGCCAGTTCAGTGATCCTACTTCACAACATAAGCTTAGAGAAGTGAGAAAGGTTATCACAGAAACCCTTCACAGATGCACAATTAAAAAAACCAAAAACACAAACCACAAAATTTTTAAAATATTCAGATTTTGATGGATATGGTCTGTAAAAAACACCCCATAGATATGGGTATCAGGAACTACTTACACAGTTTTATGAAGTCTTTGCTGAGAAACATGGTCTCAAGAAGGACTGAGAGCTTTTTTGCAATATTTAAAGTATTCCTGTACCAACACTATTCTCATAGCTGGTGCAAATTCAGGGCACTTATCTGCTTTCCCAGGAGTCACACCTTCAGCTTGCATGAACTGCTATAATCATATCAGTATCAGTGCTGACTTCTATTTAAGGACTTAAAGCTTCCAGAGCCCTAAGGAAACATACCCCCTGCAATATTGAGGAAGCAGTAATCTGCATCTGGAAGGTAGACTGACTGATTTAGGCCAATATAAATGTTAGATTGGTTCAGAGCCAGGATCCAATTACATTTTTATCCCAAAACTTATGTGTCAGCTCTTGCATCGCTGCTGGAGATCTGGTTGTTGAACACTGACCTGAGCCCCACAGCTGCCACAGCAAGGAGAAAAATTCCAAATGGAGACTTGGGTCATGGTGCCATTGAGGTACAGAGGCATCATTTGATCACACAGACTGAATCTAGATCAGGCCTCAGAATATGAACTTGTCTACAGTGAGCAGGTGAGAATGCCTGGCAGGGTGCTTATGCTAGCCTTGAGCTTGGCATTATGCCAGGGACTGGAGACCAGACAATGCCTGATTTGCTGTAATATCCAAAGGATGCTTAATTTGGCATAAAGATTGCCTTCACAAAACTACCAACCGAATTATTTTGAGCAAATGTGAACTGCTTTAACGAGTATGTCCCACCTCAGCATTCCAAATCACAGAGCCATGGCATTTCTTTTTAAGCAGTGGCACGTTCAAACTAGACTCACTGTTTTGTCAAACCACCGTCCTGTTCCATGAATCCAAATGATCATAAGAAAACAAAGCAACATTTTAATCAAGACTGCTACTACTTATAATAAATTATATATCTGAGCTGTGCATCAAAATCCATGAAGGGGTTCTTCTCTCATTACGAATGAGCAAGCAAAAAAACCCAGACATAAAGATCTTTCATTGAATTAGAACATGAACGCTTTCAACTTAACAACGCTTATTAACACCACTGAATGTGGACTGCTAGGCAGATTTTCTTCTTGCCCTTCACTTCAATTTTCAGTGTACTGATGGTCATAGTGAATATGAAAGACCTGAATTGTTTATCACCTTACAGAACACTTGTCAAAGGCATCTACACTTTGGTATAATGGTACAATAGTGTGGTAACCATAATTCTTCCATGGTGACCATCCAGATCAGAAACTGTTTATGTCTTTGTGCCTGAAGTGCCTGTCCTTAGGAAAGAAGCTTCCAGTTATTGTGTGGCAGTAAATGTGCCTATTGCACTTTCCTCGGACACTGGATTTAGTGCACAGCTTTGCTGTGATATTGTTTTGCACAGAGCTGTAATGCCAACATAAAAAAATTAAGTCATAGTTTGGGATAAAAACCAAAACATCTGCTAAGCAAAGGAAACTTTAGAATGACAAGAACAAGCTTCAAAGGAAAAGCACTTTTAGCACATTAAAATGGTAACTATGAACCATTGCATTTATGATATCAGATCTTAACAAGTACAGAATAATAACTGCGGTGAAATAAACACTTTTCATATGTTATGTAGGCTAGAAATAAAAATATGTATATCTTCAGAAAAAACACTTGGCGGACTCTTTGGCAAAGCTATGCTGACCTAGCACAGATAGGGATCTGGCACTCATATTGTTCTGACACATGATTGGGAATACTGAACCTGATTGTCACCAACTATTTGTATATCAGAGACATTTTAATAATGGGGAATAATAATCTTGTATGATCTATGAGAAATGAAAACAATGCTATACAGACAAGAATTTAAGAAAAAAAAAGATTTTAACAGAAAGATAATGTATATTGGGCAAGTCAAAAAAGACGAATGTGTCACACAGGCAGTGTAAGTAGATTTACAAGATGCTGTACATGGTCATATGCTTTACGTAAATAAACATATTTATAATATGATAGGTAACATGGCTTTGTTCTAAGTCCAGTTTGGGCTGAATAACGTTTTTGATCAAATACACATTTCTTTGAGGAAAAAATCCTGGATGTGAGTTATTTAAGTTTGCAGACATTTAGAACTGAATATATAATTTACAAGACATATAATGTACATATGCAGCATCTAGCACATCTTGATAAATTTTAGCTACACAGTTTAGAAGAGATTTCAGATTGAATAACATCTGTGTTACAATATTATATCCAAAAGTAATGTGAAATAATATATGAAACTCAAACCTTACCTATGATTATATATTTAATTTTGATCTATGTAATATTTTCTTCAATAAAGGTTTTCAACATTTAAACATCCTGTTAAAATTTTTTGTGTGAGATTTTTGTATAAGATATTTGGGGATATATATAACAACTGGTGCACTTATATACATGAGCTTTGTATTCAGTTTTTGCTAGTAAAACTCCAGACAACTCCCCCTACCCTTTTACCCCCAACTGTAACTACTTGGAAAAACAAAAAGTCCTCTGACTACATTCAGACAAAATGCTGTGAACTAATTCAGAATAATTTTCTCCCAGAAAAATCTATGGAAAAATAAGTCTAGGTTAATGGCTTCAGTGGCCACTTAAAGAAACGACAATTGTCAAACAGTAGGTACATAAACTGTAGCATCTTGGATGAAGAGCAGGGCTTGGTTGTCAGATGAGAGATGTCACAATAATTGCCAGATTTCAATGATCCTTTCCCAGGTAGGTGAGAACTGCAGGTGCTGTGCAAACAGCCAGACGGTGAGTCATGCTGCCTCAGAGAGAAAGGTAATTTACTCCTCTGAGGTCAGCAAAAACAGGGTTCAAAGCTGATTCTATCTATCACTTTAGGATGAAAAATAGCTTTAAGCAGCAACTCAGAGAGTTTGGCGTTGGAGCTCCTACTGACTAAGGGCTGTTTTCAGGGAGATAAGCGCATCATGACTCCCCTACTGTTGAGGCTGGATATTGCTTTACTGACAGCGTAAAGGTATAGATCCATTCTCTAGGTATTAACCTAGAGTCTGTGTGTTGGGAAAATTTCATGCTGTGTGATGGTACTGAGAAGGCTTTATGAAACCATTTAACCATTTCCACAGCTGCAGTGATATTGTCAATTTTTATTTTAATTTTTGTCCAACCACATTGGTGCAAAAAAATAAGAAAAAGAAATGTCTTCCATATAGATAATTTTTAAGGCCAAAGCAAATTTATCACATAAAATACACTGAAATCCATAACTATCAGAATAAATATTAACTTCCATCAAAAAGGCTCTACATAATTACATGGGCCACTGAAGATATGCTCAGAAGTGGGGCTTCTATTTATGCTACAGTGATTGTGGACATGAGTTATAGAGAAAAGATTTTCATCTTGTTAGGTCTGCAGAATTTGGTTCGTTTTTTTTCATGAGCAATGATGACTTGCAACAGTGAGGACCAATGACTTAACAACAAATTATCTTCTCTCTCTTGTCTAGTTAGGAAGGTTTTCTTTTTCATCTTGCATGGTTTTGAATATTTAAATATACAAATAAATATACAATTAAACAAAATGAGTAAGGATCTGATATTCATAGCAAAGATAATATTCAAATTTGCTGTACATTTTCCCATTTGATATTAGCTATGCACTGGCATGTCATTCATGACACTGGCAGCATTCCTATTTACTGTGACATAAGCAAAAAACAAGTCACACTATGAAGACAGAAGCTTAAATTGTCTCCCTCTTTGGTGTTTTATTGCATGATAAACACCACTGAAAAATATATGGCTGATTCCTACAGTTCAGGTTTGAAGTACAGCTAAAATAATAGGAATATATTAAGAGGGATTTCGAGCTGTTCTCTACATTTCTGCAGTGCTAAGACACCGTGGGGCTGATCCAGTCCATGAGCATAAGATAGAGAAGTTCTTTGCTTTGAAATGCTGGCCAGGAAATCAAGAAACAGTACAAAATGATAAAGAAGCTCAAGAAAAATCCCTTTCCCTTATTCTTACACTAAATGAAGAGAAGATCTATGGCCTAGAAGTGGCAAGAATTTTGCAGCCACAGGCAGTGAGAAGAGATCTGACTGGTATCCTGGAGAGTCAAAAGGCATTACTAGTGCATGAAAAAGAGGTATATATTAGGAGTGAAGAACGACACACTGGTACAGATAATGTCTGGCATTTGCTGCCCATGACACTGTTCCCAGCCCTTCCCCCCATTTATTTGTTAAAAGTGGGTTGTGTTAGTTAATACATGGTGACAGGAGAAAAACAAGGCTTCAGAAACAGATTGACATTTAAACCAAAATGCACATGTTTGATCAGAGACAAGTGTTTCTATAAGAGTCATGAAAGGGATGAAAAACTGCTGAGCTGTGTCTCAGAATTAAATACCTGCTCCGATGAATGGGAATAATGAGACAGTTGACAATACTGAATGAAATACATTTCCATTTCCTAACCCAGAATAGGTTATCTTTTGCATCACAAAATGCCTGTGACATCAAATGTTTGGTGATTACAGGACTTCCACCTCACAAACAGAAGCCCTGCAAACCTGCTGAGATGCCCTGGAACAGTATAACAGCAATAATAGACAAAAATAAAAGGCCACAATCTGTCAACAACTAATCATGTAAGTTGATGCTGCACTTATAACGATTACAATGAAAATAGGGTTTTTAAAATTAAAAGGTTCGACACATGCAAACTGACCGTGAAATGAATTTTCAGCAACAGCATTACTTGTGAATATTCCCAAAACCTGGGACGTCCACATATTGAAAGAGGAGATAGAAAGCACATTTGGATACCTGCGTTCCTGGTTTGATGCCACCAGTCCATGATCAAGAACTGGGAAATCTGACAACCTCCCATGAGAAACCATAACACAGCATGCAGAAATCTTACAAAAAAACCAAAACTCATTCCTATTTTAGCAAAAAGGTAGGCGAGTATATGGAGAAACAGGTGCTACTCTGGATGTGTGTATCAATGTTTAGGAAGAAAAGATTTTGTTACAGCTATCTGTTTATACAGATGTGTGGAAAAGTGGCAAAATGAGGGGAAAATGAAAACTTGCTTCATGCAGTTTTCACTAACTTCCATGGAGAAGATCCAAACCCACTAATAACAACTTTACAAAATTTCAGTACAGAAATGAATAAGACTGTTAGTGTTTAAATGCTTAGTTAGTGAAATGCAAAAACAATGAGCAGTGTTGTAAGCCAGGAGAAGACTATTTTCCTTGGAAGCAGAAACCAAACAGCTGATAAAAATCCTATTTTAATTATATTTCATTCAAGAAAGATAAAACGTAGTATAGCTATAACTAATAAGCCATGTGTCTTTTTCTTGTTAAAAATACAGTTTTGCACAATTCTCAGCTAAATAATCAAGTGATAGACTAGATGCTTTACCTTGAGTGCATGATAATAGTGACTATAAGCAAATGGCACCAATTCAGCTCATATCAAGCAGCTTTGGAATTTCTTGCAGTGGCTCTATTGGGCTCAACAGAGCTTGGAGAAAAAAAAAAAAAAGCTTAGTACCTACAGTGGTAGTCCCCACCAAGGACAGTCTATCCCTGGAGATGGGTTGGACAATATCCTGCTTTCTATCCTGAGTAAGGATGAAACCACAAGGAGGACAAGTGACAGACAGAAGATGCATCCTTAGTCTCTTAATCAACACATCCAGGGCAGAATAGCCTCACAGGCACAGGGCAAGAGGTTGTGCCTCATCACCACAGGCTGCTGGTTGTCATCACGGCCTTGTGCTGGGCTCAGGGATGGCATTACTGCACACGGGGGACAGGACACTGCTGGCAACACAGCCACCCATGCCATGGCACGGCACACAAACTACTGCCAGGGTAAACAACCACAGCACTGTCCCTCTGCACAGAAACTTGACCTACCAACAATAACATAAAAAATTTAAAGAAAGTAGTAGGAATCTTATCATTTTCTTCTCACTCTGATGTTTATCATGTAAATTCCAGAGCATGAAACTCTGGTTTCCACCAAGTCCTTTCTCTCTTATCTCTCTCTAAATCTGGTATTGTACCTTTTATCCCATATAGCTTCGTAACAGAATATTTCATTTGTTCTTAAACTCAGGGAAATGAACCTTTCATTAAAATCACTCCCCAAAAGGAATCTTCAAAGAATTTTGAAGGATAAACAAGTATCCAGCAGCTAAACAGCCAACTTGCGTCTAGTAGTCAAGCACAGAACTGCAAGGAGCACAGATTTCACTTTTTGAAAAGATGAACTTTTACTTTGGTGAAATCTTGCTAGTGTTGCATTGGGGGTACATTTCCTTTGTTATTCATAGTTCTTACTTCTGTGAAATTTATCTTCGTTTCTTACAACATATCATTTTGATCAAATAAAAAGTTGGCAGGACATAAAAATTCACCAAGATGAAAAGGCTTTTTTTAACAAATAGAGAATGAAAGACATTCTAAAGTTTTTTAACTTTTTTTTTTTGTCTCCACTGAATAATACTATGATTTTTTAATCAGTTCTGCATAGCCGAAATTCACTATGGAGTTATAAAGAACATATTCTTATGGCTTGATTAAACTGAACATACTGAGTAGGGCGTTCATTGTGCTTAAATTGGCCTTACCATGAAAATAAATAGGACTGTACTAGCAACAGACCATATGCCATGTGCCACAAACATTGTCACCACAATTTTGCTGTTTGTTAGTAAAATGAGATACATGTAAAAGAAAATCTTATAGAAACTTAAGGTTAATGTATCTGAGATCTTATGATGCCCCTTCTATAAAAATATATATTTTCATAATAACCAAGCAATAGTCAGTTAAGTCAATGTTATGTCACTTTAAACCAGTCATTAAATATACATTTATAAGATCCTATTTTATGTCATAAAGTTTAGAATGTGAAGGGAGGATTTTTTTTCACTGAAAGTAGAACGCAGTAAATTGCACTTGACATCCTTGGGCTTGGATCCTTTCCTTCTTTCCTTTGCTGCTGCTGGCAAAGCTGGTGTTATTAACATTCCCCCATCCTTCCTATTACACAGCCTACATTCAAATTTACATTGTTTCTGGTTTATAAAACATTTTATGAACATGTTCTATTGAAGTGTCAGTTTCAAGAATTTTTTTTTTTGCTTTATGTAAAAATATTTAATGAAAAAAAAGAAGTATAAACAATTCCTGCAAAGAAATACTAAATAAAACACATCTTTTCACCAAGGTATTTTTCTCACAATTGTGCAGGCTTCCCCTCACTCCAAGTTATCTTAAAGGTGGTTTAATCATCCATGATTTTGAGTAATAATTTGAGTGATTTGTCAGCATAAAAGTATTTCAATTTGTTTGAGATTACAAAAATGAACTGACAGTCTTCTTGATTCTAACTGTGATAACATACTTAACACAAAATCAGATAGTCATAGCTAAAGCAGTCCAGATCTATTGGTGAAACAATTTAATAGAAAAAAAGCAGTTTTCACAAAATTGATCTTTGACAAGTATGTCAATTTTCCCTTTGATACAACGTTGGAAACATTTCTTCTTCAGATAACCCTGTACCAGCTGAAAGTGTCCATGGAGCTGGTTATGCCTTGTGTGCGCTCCCAGTACACACAATCTTTCACTGAACTGCAGCTCTCATGATACACCACAGGTCCTTGAATTTTACAATACAGCAGGGAGATCAAATGACTGTAGCAAAACTGTAGTGAGTCTTAGGCAAAGTCAGAGTAAAGATTCCTGGTGTCACTTACATTAAGCTGGGGTCAAAGCTTGATTTGCTTCTCACACAAATAGTGAGTGAGAAGCTATTGCCATCACATATTTATGAAGTCATTTAGCTAAGACATAAGAAGAGATTTATAGATAAGAATCTGTGTAGTTTGCACTGAAGAAATTATATTGGGTTTTGGAGAGGAGAGGAGGCAATCAGCCAATATTTAATTGCTCTCCGTACACAGTTGGGCTTTCAGTTTTAAGTCGAGACTAGAGTGATTCCTGCGCTTTCTGGTCTGGCACAGAACAACCCCACTGACAAGTGATCTCACAGAAGGACTACCTCCTGAGAGAAAGGGCACCAAAGTATTGGGCTTAAAGGAAATCAGGAAGTCTGAATTTGACAACGAAATATGCTTTATTAATCATTTTTGGCTTCCCACCTTCCCCTATTTTTCACGGCTCATAATTGCAACAACCTCTTAACTCATCAATGATTTATCAGAGTGAATGGGAATATGTCAAGATACTCTTTAGAGCTTGTCAGTAATGCTCTCAGAGGCAGCAATCACTGTTGAACAAAATGAAGTTCTTTACTGGTTTCTGAGTGAGACACATCCCACTTCCAATAAGCCATTTTAAAATCTGTCCAGTGATGCACTACTTTGCACAGAAATTCAAAGCTCAAAAGGAAAGGATCAAATCTACTGCATAAGACTTGAGAAGCCACATAATACAGTCATTTTAAATAATGCAGCTCTTATGCAGTTTCTACTCAGTAAGTATCTTGTTTCAGGTGTCCTTTAGTCATATCTCAAATTTTATAGGCTTCATTTACTAATGTGAAGGTCCTGATGAGATTCAGCAAAGGAAATGGGAATGTGGAAGGGTATAAAGCATTTCAGCTTTAGCGGCTGCTAGACACTTAGAGAAAAATTACTGAGCGATCAGGTTTATATAACAGATATATTCTAACATTTTATGTTATTCACATTGTTCAGGCACCAAGATTAGATGGGGAAATGGATTCTGTACTCTGTTGCTGGGCATATGAACAAACAATGGAAATGCCAAAATGACGAATGCTCTCCCATTCATTTTACATACTTTAATTTGCAAAAAACTGCAGAAGCCTACACCAGAATTTCCTGCAGGATTAGCTTAAGGAGGGTTGAACAGGATGATTCAAACCCCTCTAAATATTTAGCAAGTTGAATATTCCCTGATTATTTTCAGTGACATATCAGAGTTTCTACTTTGAAAAGGCTGGAAAAATACATAGGTGGGCAAAAGTTTTTGTATATGACTTCGTCTCCCTTTTATGTACAACACCATTTAGCTGACCAGATTGACACTACATGTTATGCTACTTAAAACATACATTAAAAAAAAAAAAAAAAAAAA